>VFFE01007253.1:2372638-2512235 GCA_008921705.1 Burhinus oedicnemus | reverse complement strand
AGGTCATTCTCCCCCTCTACTCGGCACTGGTGAGGCCACAACTGGAATACTGTGTCCAGTTCTGGGCTCCCCAGCTCAAGCGGGACAGGGAACTACTGGAGAGAGTCCAGCGTAAGGCAACAAAGATGACTGGGGGATTGGAGCACCTCCCTTATGAGGAAAGGCTGAGAGAGCTGGGACTCTTTAGCCTGGAGAAGAGAAGGCTGAGGGGAGACCTTATTCTTGCTTATAAGTATCAAAAGGGTGGGTTGAAGGAGGATGGAGGCAGACTCTTTCCAGTGGTGCCCAGTGACAGGACGAGGGGCAACGGGCACAAGCTGGAACACAGGAAGTTCCATTCAAACCTAAGAAAAAACTTCTTTATGGTGAGGGTGACAGAGCACTGGAACAGGCTGCCCAGGGAGGTTGTGGAGTCCCCTTCTCTGGAGATTTTGAAGACCCGCCTGGATGCAGTCCTGAGTAATGTGCTCTAGGCATTCCTGCATCAGCAGGGGAGTTGGTCTAGGTGATCTCTAGAGGTCCCTTCCAACTCTGAAAATTCTGTGATTCCGTGATTTAACCATAATTTCTTAATTTGAGAGAACAGTAAGCGAACCCAAAGAAAAACATTTTGTGGCATTTTATACATACAAAGAAAGTATAGGCTTTTTTTTTATATGCCCTACGATTCCAAATAAGCTACTGTGCTTCCATTTAAATCACAGTATTTGATCTTTCAATGAAATAAGACAATAGCCAGACGAGATAGATACAGAGTGTGTTGCATCAAAAAGTAACAAACTGGAATGAGTTGGAAATAAGTTGGTAAGTGTGAATGTATTTCTATTAAGAGCCATGTACACCGTATTTCTCTTGCTCACCGGGATATAAATACAGAAGTTGTGTATGAATAATACATTGAAAAAAATTAGCAGATGGAATGAATATAGAACTTACTTGTAAACATACTGCACTTCAAAGAAGCCAGAGAAGAAATAGCAATGTCTAGTATAATATCTGCATTATGAAACTGAAAGTTGGGTTCATTTCTCTTTTCATTAATTCTCCCCGCAGTTTACTGTTTGTCCTAGCCATCTAAATAGTAAAGCGTTTATAGCCTGGGTAGCCACAAAAGACAAAACACAGTGAAAGACCACTGATAAGTCATGCTTTGCATAAGTCTGAAATAGAAATAAAAATAAAAATTAAGAATTTGATCAATAGTGTTCTTGTTATAGCTAATTGCAGAAAAACATGCAAAGGCCGTTCTTCAAGACACCAAAAACTGGTCTCTTACTCTGAGTCAGAATCAAATCTGTACAATCATTCTTGACTGACATTTAGACAAATACTTAAAACTGCCAGTGATTACTGTCTGTTACAGAGTGCTTGATTATATTAATAGTTGAAAAAAATGTTCTCATTATTTATTCTAAATCTTCCATGTTGCAAATCATGCCAAATACTACTTGTTCTCTCCTGGATGCAGAAAACAATTTAAACCATCCCTCTTTACACTTGCATTGTACTGAAAGATTTGTTTTACACTTTCTGAAAACCAATGAAGTGAACCTAGTCTTCTTCAGCTTTTCTTCACAGATTGTATTTGAAACTATTCCACAGAATGCTATTGATTACTCTTTGAGGATCATTTTTTCAATTACATGCATGTCCTGCTTTATAGTAATTTCTAGACAGTAACTCTGTGGTCCCTAACTAAGGAAAATAATCAGGCATCTTAAGAATGTGAAGTTATATCAAGTCATGTCCAGCAATTCTTCCTTTACAGTAAATCATTAGCACTGTGAAGGAAGAGTTTCTGAGGTGTGCATGGTGGTTCCATCTATATAAATTCTTACGGTAGTATTGGCTAAATACTTATTCTGGCATCTTTACAGTACACATGAGCATATTTGGTCTGTAATTACCTACATTCTTTTCCATTTTAAAGCATATGATGTTTGACCTTTTCATGTGCTCTCAGTGAGTTACCAGAGATGTTGCCACTGGCTCAACTTTGGTTAGTTGTGTGGTTCCTATACCCTAGGGTAAATTTAATCAGCTTGTTGATGATAATAAATCAGATTCCAGAAAGCTGGCGGTTATTTGCATTTTTAAAAATAATTTTGGATTGATGTGCTGAAGGGTTTAGCAAAATCATGCTGTGATGTTACAGGTGCGTAAAGCACAAGTGGCTGCTGCCTTAGTGATTATTTTACATCTTTCTCACACCAGTAAAGCAGATCTGAAAGTAGTGGAACATGGAGGAAACACTATTAGAGGATTATGTAGTTTAGCAGAGGTGCAATACCAACTCCAAGCGCTGCCCTTAGGAGCTATTTCCATATGCTTTCAAGTGGTTTCTCTTTTTCCGTTCCTTAAGGTGTGTGACACCTGCAGCTAACCATGTGCACCATGTGCTAAGAATGCAGAGAATACTAGACTTGTGGCTGCTTATTGTACAAATGTATTTTTCTGCTTTACTTTTAAACAAGGGAAACTAGAATTTGCGAAGTACTTCCAGAATAAGGGATTAAAAAAACAAAACCAAATAAATGGCAAGACAATTGAAAACTTTTTGCAATATCCAAACTTGGAAGAAGAAAGGGAAAGAATATTAGGAAGCAGATAGCATATTACATTATTATATTTTTTATTATTATATTATTAAACGTTTCATGTTTTTACAAAGAATTTTCACTGGTGTCAATTTTATTTAATGTGTGAGCTCTTGGTTTTATTTCCATCTCCTCCAAGAGTGATTTGTTTGAACCACATAGTTCAAAACTATGACCTAAGCCAGCTTACATGTTTGAAGGACTGAAGGTACAGAAGTAGCTGACTATTTTACTCCAAGGTGGGTTTATCTTAATTGAAATCCATGTAAGTAAAGAGTTGAAAATGTTCTTGGGGAGCTTAGGGAAATTTTCAAGATGTAAATCCATCCTCTTTTTCTTTTTAAGTTGCATGCCCCATGAGGTTTATTACTGTTGATTGTTATTAGAGATACGGCTGATTTTTTTTTTTTTTTCCTTCATTCTGTACTGGTTTAGTCTATAAGTCATAATCCAGCAACCCCAATCTTTCTTGCAGTTTTGGCTTTCCCTGCTTTTCTCCTGGGAATTAACCAGGACCGCCTAAAGGAAAAACTGACAAGCAGACAGATGGACAGCAAGTGGGGAGGCAAATCTGAGTCCATTAATGTAACACTAAATGTGGAACAAGCCTGCTACACCAGGGATGCACTGGCCAAGGCCCTTCATTCCCGTGTTTTTGATTATTTGGTGGATGTAAGTTGGATTTGCTTGGTTCTACTGAAGTCTCAAAACAAGTAAAATACACTAGGAATGTTCCTTTCCATGCTTTTCTTGTCCGTTGTTTCTTTGCCTAAACCTTAGCAGCAGCACTGAGCAGTGCAGTAAGAACATGACCACAGGTATCAAATATGAGGCACTGATTACATGACAAATGCCACACTTTCTTTGAAGCAAATGAGCCAGGCTTTCAGCGCTATATTTGCGCAGTCTCCTGCAGCTGTCCCATATGATATTCTGACATCTCCTTCCTGTCAGCATCCATACTTCTCTGAGTCTTACTTTCTCCTACGCAGTTGAGCATTTTCACATGAGCAGGATTAGTGGGTTGTGGTCCCCTGTTCTCTTACCTCACTCTCCTGCAAAGAACCCCTTCAGCATCCTGATGTTGTGGCATCTGAGCAAATGGTCAAACTCCATTCTCCATGCTGAAGTACTCTCTGTTCAGAATGAGACCCTAGGCTGGATTTGTGGGGTAGAAACCTTGTCTTTGGCCACGGATGCTGGCCAGATGAAGCAGAAGTCTCCTCCACGGTGGCACTGCTAATGTTTCAGAAGTCTCCCTCATCATGACAGCTCTGTAATTCCCACTATGTGCCTGCACTGACCCTGCAAAGTAGGGGAATACAAAAATAGGTGAAAAGATTCATGGTACCATCTACAAAACACATCAAATATCAGAGTTTAAGCTGTTCTTTTTTTGTTAGCTCCTTTTCTTTAACTGAGCCAATTACACAAAAGGGGAAAGATTTTTACAAACACTAGATTCAAAGGCTCACTAACCTGGAAAACAGGATTGTATACTGTTCATTTCCTAGCTGTTAATAACACTTTATTAAAAGATGAAAGTAAAATATCTATTACATATATTTGTATTCCATTCAAATGTGTTCTTTTTGAAGAAACTCAATATTTTTATGTAAAGATTTAAGGATGTGAATATAAACTACACTTTGTTTTACATTTTGTTTCTGTTTTATTAGTCTATTAATAAGGCTATGGAGAAGGACCATGAAGAATATAACATTGGTGTCCTTGATATTTATGGCTTTGAAATATTCCAGGTAAGGCAATGCAGTACTCGGGGTTTGAACTGATCTGACCTGGGAGAGTTTTTTGTTATTTAGAGGGGAAAAAATCCAAAACAGAAAAACCCCAAACCCTGTGGCCAGAATAAAAGCCAAAAAACCCCAACCCAGCTTCCTGGACATTGAGTTCTCACTGGTAATGTCTCACTTAATAAACATGAAGTATTGAAGAAACTTCAAAGAAACTAGGTCATTGATCTTAAAAGAAAGATCTGAGATTACGCAGAATGTCTATAAAGTCAGCAACCCATCCATCATTGACAGTGTTTCTTTGAAGCTTATTGCCAGCATAAGAACTAAGAATTACTGTATATAAAGCATGAGACTAATTTTTAAATGGTTTACTTTTCTATAGAAAAATGGTTTTGAACAGTTCTGCATCAACTTTGTTAATGAAAAACTACAGCAGATTTTTATTGAACTGACACTGAAGGCAGAACAGGTAACCAGACATTTATTGTTTTTGAATTCATAAATGAGCTATTGCTTTTTCAGTTGGTGGAAAAACTGAGATTTATCATCTGCTAACAATAAAATTTGCCTAGTTAAGCAAGACAAAATAAGCCACCTTTGTTGTTGGCTAACCGTAAAACTGTAAACCACATCAGCTATAGACATTTATTCTCTAATGCAGTGGTACAGAAGTGAGTCTGTCATACGGTGTACTAATGCAGGCATATGACTCTGCCCAGACTTGCTGCGTATTCTGACTCATTGACAGAAATGGAAAACTGCAGCTTGGCTCCATCCGTGTGCTTTCGTTGGACACGACACACAGTTAAATGGGAACACTTTCCTTAATTTCTTCCATACCCTTTTTTTTTTTTATATATATATATATATATATATGAATGAAATAGTTTACTGAAACAAGTGCAAAAATAATTCTGAAAGTATTTGCAGTTCTCTGCTCACAGTCTTGCTGCAAAACCTCACTTTACATGAATGTGAGCTTCTGCATGGGAGGGCAGACAGAATGCAACTGAGACAGAAGCATTGTGTACGACAGTATGAGCTCAGGCCTGGCACCAGCTTTAGGACAATGTTTTTAAGAATGCACATACACAATTGTCTTTGTATAAAAGTAACTGATCATTGCAGTTGAGCACACAAATGACCTGCTAAGTGTCTAGCTGAAGTTGTATGTATGCAACTGTGTGGGTCAATTTAATCAAATTTTAGTATGAATTTTTCCCCCAGTCAGTCTTCAGATGTCTTTATGGTTACAGTAATTGTGTACAGAAATAAAAAGTAGAGCTGTGCCTCCTTTTCATGGGCATTTTAAATGTGTTGTTTTGGGAGTCTGATCCTTGATATGCCTGTCACAGTCTTAATTTTTAAAATAGATTAGGATATGGATGCTTAGGTGCACTCTCAAGATACTCTAAAAGTCACTTTGTTACTATTTGCGAATTGCTTTGACAATAAATGCACTGACGAAATACTCCTGCTTTTCTCAGTAACTACTCAAGGGCTATGAATGACAAAAGAATGTGTGGGGAGAACAGAGAAGGATTCCGATTCATCTCTTTGGCAGTAGAGGGCTGGATTTAACTATCAGTAGGGTCATTGCTCCCACCTCCCGTCAGTATTACATTTGACAAGTCTCTGAACATGAATCGTGCAGAGTTTGTGTATATGTAGTGCATTGTAAATCTATGCTACAGCCACTCTGTGATGGAGTATTTGCATCTTTCTTTTTACTTAACAGGAAGAATACGTGCAAGAAGGAATTAGATGGACACCAATAGATTACTTTAACAACAAAATAGTGTGTGACCTTATAGAGAACAAAGTGGTAAGTATTTAGAACAAACAGATGGAAAAAAACAACAAGATTTTTCTCTAAAATATTTGGGCAACTGCTTTGCTGTCAAGAACGTTCATAGGAAAAATGTGAATACTGTTTTCAGTTACTGAGTCATACTAAGCCTATATATGAATCTTTTATATAAGATGTCTTATAAAAGCTTTACAATATACGTCATCTAAGATATATGTTATCCAAGATATCAACCAAAAAGAGAACCATAAGATAGCCCAATTGATGTGTGACTAAAAAATACAGTGATGGAAATTAGAATTTTATCCACCTAAACTTATCATGAACCTCATGACATATCCTACTGTATATCCGATAAGGCGCTCTGTGTCCCTGTGAGATGTATTTCAGTTTGGGGAAGCTACAATACCAGCTTCCTTTGAGGTACTGTTGCAAATTAAGCAGAAAAAAGTGAAGAGGAACTATTAGGATATAAGAAATTTGGTGTCTTTCCTCCACAGAATCTTCTGCAGTTTAAAGTCTTTATGTTCTGATTTGGGGTGACAAATGTTGAATTGTCCTTTAAGACACAAGTAGGTTGTTTTTCAGCTAGTTCGTTGTCTTCATGTAAGCCAGAATTTTAACAGTAGTTCAAGTACTATATTGACTTGCACTCAAATACACATCAGATTTTGCTCATCTCCTATCCTTATCAGGATAACTAGGAAGAGGATAGGATTTCTGTCACAATCTTAGATATTTAGCTCTAAGTTTGTCAAACTACAGCATGTGAGTTTAAATACCTCAGACATGGGTTTATTTTTTGGTGGAATGAGAAAGAAGATTGCTTTGTGAAGGAATTAAAAACTAAAACAAACATTAGGCTTTTGGGGATTTTTGTTTTGTTTTGTTTTTAATAGCAATCATTGTTTTCCCCATCATTTCGCACTGTTGTTATTATTACATGAAGTGGCATCTCTCCTTAAACTGTTTGTGTGCTTGTGTACAAATTAGTCTCTACTGTGAACTCTGCTGATTGGAGAGGAATTCTTCCTGCTGTGACTTTGCGCCATTGTTTTTGTAGCAAAGATAATTTTCTGTTTGGTGGGAAAAAGTAGCATCATAATTGTTTTTTTTCCTCACTTCTTTTGCTGTATTTGTTATTCTTCTCCAATGTGTTAGAATCCCCCAGGGATTATGAGCATTTTAGATGATGTGTGTGCCACCATGCATGCAGTGGGAGAGGGAGCTGACCAAACACTGCTTCAAAAACTCCAGATGCAAATTGGGACCCATGAACATTTCAACAGCTGGAACCAGGGATTTATCATTCATCATTATGCTGGAAAGGTAATGTACAAAATCATCACTGAATTCTGCATAATGTATTTATAAAGAAAAAGACCAGTAATGAGAGGAAGGGGGAAACCCTGTAGAGGCCTGTTTTGATTTTAAATAGCCAGATTATCTCAGCAGACAGTGTCCTCCTTTCACAACGTAGGGAGCTTAGAACAAATATGCCCTAGCATATGTCCCTTACTTAGGAGAGATGCATCTGGGCCTTGCTGCTAACCAGAACTTACTATTAAATGTAATAAATAAATGCCACTAGTCTTTTATTAATTATGATCTTAATTGTTGGTTATAGTAGCAGTAAATTTAAAGAATTCAGATATAAAAATGCTCCTTAGGTGATGATATACCAATAAAACTGGAAATTTAATGTACAGTTATATCTTCTTTGGGTATATTTCTCAGATTATTAATGATTTCTTGCAGTTATAGTTAATAACAGTAAACCTTAGTATGCAAAAATTTTTATTCAATAAAATTCAGTATTAAATTCATTTGTGTCATATTCCATTCACTAGCTCCATAACAGTCTTTTTCACTGAATTTAAGTATAGGGATGAAATTGCTGTAGGTTCATTGTGGAAGAGCTAACTAATAATATATGCAAGGATTTAGTGATCATTGTAGTATCTTTACATTATACCAGACTAACCAAAAAGTTCAGAACAGCTACTGATGAGGACAGAATTTAAATTTTCTTTAATTATTGGGTTCTCAACTTACCACAAACAATCAATTTCCACCTTGGCCCAGGTATCTTATGATATGGATGGATTCTGCGAGAGAAATCGGGATGTTCTTTTCATGGACTTGATTGAACTCATGCAGAGCAGTGATTTGTACGTAAGCAAAACTTGCTTAAAGCTAGGAATAACATGTTAGTTCAGATGGATGCAGAAGGCCTGACTTCTCTACTTTGCAACTTGTGAACTGATTTGTATAAAAGTGGAAATAAAAGATCACTGCAGTAGAACAGTATCACTTGCATTATATTGACCTTCATTTTCTGCAAATCTGAATAAGTGAAGTACTGCAGTGTCAAAATCAAATGGTACATTGACAGCCATTTGTTTTGGCCTCAAACAAGGCCATCAGTGATTTGGCATTCTCTCAGAACAAGCACTGTTTCAACATATGAAGTAACATTTCTTTGTATGTATTTTAATTAATTGATGCTTACTTTTTAAGAATTGCGCATTCCTTTGAGTCTAGAAGCCTGGTATCATGTCTTCCAAGGCTCACTAAAATAGCAGGGGATCTCTATGAGGAATGAAGCTTATGGAAAATACTAATCCTAAAATATATTTGATGTAACTCCAGATTAATAGCAATAGCTATTTATATTCTGCTTAGATATCAACTTTTACAGCGTATTCCTTGACATTCCTGCATTGAATTGTCTTTCTGTGCCAACACTATTTTATTAATTCTTTCCTAGGCCTTTTATAAAGGCTCTGTTTCCTGAAAATCTTCAAGTGGACAAGAAGGGCCGTCCTACCACTGCAGGCAGTAAAATCAAAGTATGTCTGCTTTTGCTGTGTTAGTATGTGCATATATGGGCGTGTGTTTGTGTATGGATACCTAAATAAATTTAAAAAGTAGTCTTTCCTGTTTTTTACTGTCCAGACATTTTTAAAGATTAGACATCAGGAGTATCTTGATTGCAAAGTGATGCATTGTTTCAGCTGTTAAAATAATGTTTTGCCCCACATCACTGTTCATTAAACGTTTTGTTCAGCTGCATTCTACAGCAGTGAATTTTCCAAATGAGCAGTTGATGGTAGTGATAATAGTACTTGCATGTGCATAATGAATGAGCCCCTTCACTCAGCCACTTGATGTCCTACAATTAACTACAGATAATTGGTCTCTTTATACTGCAGAAACGCAGCGGGGCCTGATCCAACGCCCACTGAAGTCAACAGAGATCTTTCTGCTGACCATAATGTGCGTTGAATAAGGCAGCAAGTGTTAGAAGGCGAGCATCTTTTTGGGGACTGGTTGTAAAATATATGCTTAGATTATACACTTGCAGACTTTGGAAATCAATATTTATCAACCTCTTTCCTCATATTTCACCCTGACAGTCAAGTTTGCCTTGTCACTCCATATTTTTATATAATATTTTAAATATGTTACATAGCTGGAGATAATGGTGCCTTCTATTTACCAATAAATTTTTCATGAGGTGCGTAGTATCCCAAGACACTTTGGTTGTTCTGGGGAAAGACCAAATTCAACTGGATCCAGTCAACTGAATCATCAGCAGATGGTTGATAATTTTTAGATTTCTCTCACAGGATTTACCCTGTTCACCTCAGATCCTATTGTTTTCCGTCAATTTTACAGAAACAAGCAAATGACCTTGTTGGCACGCTGATGAAGTGTACACCCCATTACATCCGCTGCATCAAACCAAATGAAACAAAGAAGTCTCGAGACTGGGAGGAGAGCAGGTATGCATAAGCAGAGTATGTGATGAGAAACAGTGCTAATAGTAAAAAAAAAAAAAAAAAAAAAAAAAAAAGCCATAAAAATTCATAATTTGTAGTCATACAGTCTACAGACAAACGGAACTAGATACTCTAAAACCTTCAGAAATGAAATCTGGCATGACATCTCCTAAATGTTGAAGATAAGCTGTGGTCACGTGGTCTAAATCAGCAGTTAGTATATGTAGTTCTTATTTTTTTCTCATATCAGATATGAATAATCTTCATTTGTATAACAGTAACACAATTGGAATATTAAAGACTCAGTTTTCCATGTAGAATTTGCGCATCAAATGCATTATATGTTAGTTCTAACTTTTGGTTTATGCTTTGAAAACGGCTTCTATTAGGTAGCTAAAAAGCCATCAGGATGTGTGTATTTGCTTTTATTATCAAACTTACCAAAAAGTCTCTATAGCCAAGTTGTGCAAGGCTTCTTCTTCACTTCTTGACTTTTAAGTTTCATTAGCCAGCTCTTTAAAGAGAAGTCACTAGAATATCATATCAGGTGGTTTTAAGTAGATGTCTAAATCGTCAGTTTGGTTTATCGTGTCTGTTTTAAGGCATCTTTAACTAGATGATGCTTCATAGTATCTTCATATTATCTGAAAAAAGATACTCTTCTTTTTTGCACTGCGGTAGGTGCTCAGTATGGTATGTATACTATATGAGGTCCTAATATAGATAACATGTATTAGTATATACCAAGTAATTTCAGTACTGGTAAACCAAGTGGTTATTTTTATCACAGTGAAACAACTTGCGACATCTGATAAAATGCATTCTTGACCATACCAACACGCACCAGAACTTACTTCCTGCCATTTGGCATGCAGATCAGCACAGTTGCACGCAGATGTAGAGCACTTGCAGAAGCCACAATTGGGACGGCACTTGAAAGTGTCATTTAGGTCTTGGTAGTAAATGGAGACCCTCTTTCTCTAGCTTTTCCACCCCTGAAAATCCTACTATGCAGCACTTACTTTCCTGTTTTGGTCCCCAGTGTCAGTGGAAAATTAAGCGATCCTGGAAAAAGTATGTCTAGAACTTTTAACTGTAAGTTGAGGGGCTTTTAAAATCAATCATTTACATATTGGAAGACAGGCCTATTATTGTGGAAGGTGTTGCTAGGAAACTAGTGAAACAAACAAAAACATAGTCCTGAGAAAAAGCCAGCTTTCAAGAAACCCCTTTTGGAGCAAAAATGGGCAAGATTTCGTCTTGTTTTCCCATAATGAGGATGACATTTGGCAAATGCAGCAGCTACTGATAACAAATGAAATACAAAGGATTGTATACTATCAAACTCAGACACAAATTGAAGTAGTTCTCATAATGATGATCCTTCATCCCTGTTTAAAAATTGTAACATTATCTCCCATTTCAAACTATGATTTCCCATATATTATACTGGGACTTCACGTAGGATACATGTGACGTGTCTGGGGAAGAGAAATTTAATATGCATATGACAACTCAAACAAGTTTAATTTTGTTGTTTCATGATTTTACTGTGAAAAGTTCTGTGTTAAGGAAAATACAAAACATAACTGAGTTTATATGATCTTTTGCTGACTGTTGGTTTACGGTTTTGTTTTCTTCTGTGATCATATAATGCTGTATCATACACGTGCTGCCATAGTCAATGTGATGGGAGTAGTATATCTAATCTGCTTATTAGTAGCATGTTACTAGACAGTGAAAATGTTACTGAAAAAGGAAAAAAACCTTCACAAAGCCTGTCTTACTTAGTGCTTGCAGAAGTCATGTCACTCCAGCTTTGTACTGCCGTTGAATAATTCCAGAATATGTAGCACTGACACATAGATCTTGTGTAATATCTAAACCTTGTATAATACCTTAGTTATTCCAAAAATTGGGGTGTTCTTGAAATGTGTTTTTGTTCAGGTCCTGGCACAGCCACTTGGACTTGTATTCAAAGTTGCTGCATTAGCTGAATTCCCAGACCCTGACCTGCTTGAGGTTCATGCCTGGAGTGAGAGTTTCAGTGTGCCTTTTCTCAGAAAGAGAAGGAAAAACAGGAAAATGTCTCAAATTCTCTGTTGCTGGACACTAATACTGGCAGGACAGTAAGAAAATGGGAGTAATACTGTTGCTCCAGTGCATTATTCCAGATGTGAACAGGCGGGAAAGCTATAAACAGGAAAATGTATTTTTGTCCACCAACTTTGTACTGTACCAGAATTTTTGGAGTGGGTACAATATATACTTTATTCCTTGAACACAGCAAGATTAAAATGTACAATATTCTTTATTATAAGCTAAAAGAGCAGTATCACTCATAATTTAGTAAAATACCTCTCATAAGTGTTCTTTAAAAAGAAGAAATAACTGAAGAGCTTTTGTCATTTGTAGCATGGGATTTCAAAAGTTTTTTCCCTTTATATTATGAGTCATGTGAAAAGAATGTCTCAACCAAAAAAGGGGGGGGGGAATCAATGGGAAATACACTTTATATTGAAATTTAACATTTCAAAATAGCTAGAGAAATAACATTGAATTAACCAGGAGTTTTTCAGGATTTGAAAAATCTTTTGTAAAATCGGAGAAGTAGTAAGCAAACCAAAATTAAATAGCTCCTTGCTGGCTCACTTTTTTGATGATATATAAAGAAATGCTCTGTTTGTTAAACTTGCAGGACTAAAATCTTAACTCTTATATTTCTGACTGAAAGCAAAACTTCTATAATTTGCCCTATAAAAGAACAGCAACAGAAGCCCCTGAACATCACATTTCAGAGTTAAATACCGACATTGCCTCTTGCAGCCGTGTGACTTAGATGAAGAAATTAAGGAAATGCAAAGGAAAACTGCATTGTCATACATTGTTAAGGAAGCCAACTGAAATTCTTCAAATCAAATCTCCAAGCATTAAATAGTAGACTAGCAGGATATGAAAGAAGGAACATAAAATAACTTAGTACCACAGCTTCAAGAAAGAGGAAAAGGTGCCAAAGGGAAGCTTTTTTTTTTTTCTTTTGCTGTTTCTCTGCTTTGAGATTCGTGGGGGCATATTTGTTCCCTGTTTAGAAACTAAATGAATGTGTTTTGCATGAGGGAACTGTAATGGTGTTGGGATAATGATTTTTTCAGTTCACATGTGCAGCAAAGTCCCTCCACAGCCATTAACACTTTCTGGGGGACTGGTACCAGCTCAGTTTTTGTTTGTAATTAAAGTATGCCATGAACAAGCTTACCAGGCATGCTTCGTCCAGTCTTCTGCCTGTCCTCAAATACTTCCTTAGCAGCATGCTAAAATTAGGAGGAATGTTAGGTGTTCATGAACATACTGGCCTGGCTTTTTTCTTCCTGATTCTTTGTGTAATGGAATTGCGGCATCTGGGGCTTTCTCCAGCCATCAGATTTCGTCCTCTCTCCAGCATAACCATACTACTGTGTGGTATTGTTGATGTTTGGGCTATATAAAACATAGGTGAAACCTACAATAAAAGAACACAAAACAATTTCCCACTCCCTTGGATACCAGCTATGTAGTTGTATAGGTAATAGTTACTTGCTCTTTTATGGGTAATATTATTAGTTAGTAAATTTATACATTAGTTTGGAGATGGGAAGTTAAACTCAGAAAAAATGTTAAGGTAAACTTGCTACATATAGTTCAGTAATGTAGTCTACCTGCCTTGAATATTTTTTCCTACTATGTCGTGTGTATGGTAATGTGCAAGAATAGATTCATATAACTGTGCATGGATTTTAGAAGTCAGTAGTCTTTAAGCATGATATGGACTTTTAAGAATCCACAAATATGTTGAAATAAAATGGATTTAAACCTGGCATTGCTTTTGTCCACAGGGTAAAACATCAAGTGGAATACTTAGGTCTGAAAGAAAATATTCGAGTAAGAAGAGCTGGCTATGCTTACAGGCGGGTTTTCAAGAAGTTTTTGCAGAGGTAGGGTAATGCTAATTTTGAAGTATTACAGCACAAGTTGTTTACATGATGAGGAGGAAAGTGAGACATTGCAAGTTTTGAAAGCTTCTCATTTCCCACTTACCCTTCCCTTTTTCCCCCATTTACCTTGCCCATGATCTAGGTTACACAGAGATTTAAAGACTGGCTTTGTGTCTTTGAAAGTTTTTTAATTTTTCTGTAAACTTGCATAAGACCTCAGTTCTTTTTATACTGCTATGAGGGGGTTCCTCAAACAGTTATGGGAACTTAAGAGCCTGGAATCTGAGTGTCTAGCAGCTAGCCTTTGTTTAAAATATTACTGCTCTAGCTCTCCCAAGGACAGAAGATAGCTGAAGAAATACATGCCTACCATTCAAGTGTAAAGAGTAACCTTAGCTTAAATTGCTCGTTATATCCTTCCACTGGTGTTCAAACAGCTGGGAATGGTTACAACTCAAACCACTGCAGCTGCTCACTGAATGAAAGCAAGTCAGAGCTCTGTAAGACCAATCCTTTTTTCAGTGTCTTAGGACCAGCTGTTAAGATGATTAACTACCTTCACTAGCTAATGAAATCCTCTTAAATAAGAGCAATTTCAAGA
Source organism: Burhinus oedicnemus (assembly GCA_008921705.1). Lineage (NCBI taxonomy): Eukaryota > Metazoa > Chordata > Aves > Charadriiformes > Burhinidae > Burhinus > Burhinus oedicnemus. The sequence continues at coordinate 2,497,714 of VFFE01007253.1, read as the reverse complement.
TTTATACAACATTCAGCTTCGGTTTTTTTAGAAAATTGAGACATACAGCTGATAAATGCCCAAACTGGAGCATTACGTGACAGCTTTTGTTGGAAGTCTCCGAGTATTACATTTGAGAATAGAAACCAAAACACCCAATCAGTTGTTGCAAGGAATGGAGTATAATCAGGCAGCACAGAACAAAGCCACTGATGATACTTGATGATAATGCAGAGAATGTTCTAATCATCTAGTGCTAGACTGACCTAAAATATCTTAATGTATGGACTCAATTTTCATTATGGAACAATTTTAAATCCCTTTTTCTTCACAAACTTCAAGCCCAGACATAAACATGATGAATGTGCTTCAGGTTGCATTACTTAACAACAGACTGTTGCTGAGACAGAATAACAGATTAATAACGTGTATTAAATCTGGCCTCCACAGTTGTTGAGCACTGATTGTGAGGGCTGTGCAGGTCTAGAAATCTGCCTGAGAAGTCTGAACAAAGGAAAGCTGCATGGTACTTCTGGAAGGTGAATAGATTTCTATATTTCACTTTATATGTAGAGATCCAGAGGCAACTGAAACCATTCTTTATGGAATTCACCCGTTTCTTTCAAATTAGTCTTGTTAAATTTAGCATTTTGTTATGAGTAAAACTCTTCCTGCAACCTTTCCATTCACAGTTCCCTAGCACCCAGAAAAAGCTCTGTTCTGACACCCTGAGTCAGTGTGAGTAGCAGTGGGCTGAGGCATGGGATGGACAGGAAATGCATGCTTGTACACTTGTTTTCATTGGGAGTTCCTTGGCAGCTCCATATAAGTGGAGTTTTCTGGGCTGAATAGACTTTTATGTACAAAATCTACATTTGCATGCAAAAAGCCACAGTCACTGAAAAGGCCTATGTGTTTCAAACCATAACCAATCTCAAAGCTGAACTCTACACTCCATTTGTTAGACATAGGACCTAACTGCTTACTGTGAATTTATAATAGATAATGTTTTGGAGGCAGTCATGATTTAAAATTGTTTCAGAAGCATTTTAAGAACACAATATTTGTGCCAAAACCCTCTGTAAGATCAAATTACACAAGCTTGAAAAACTTAGATACATGGATATTGACATGACCAGTTTAGTAGGAAGCATGGACATGGACGTTAGAGGGAAGTGCTATTTCTAAATAACAGTAAACAATGATAGAATTGTCATGTTACAAAATTGTGAAGTGCTTCATTGGTGCATGTTATAGAATAATCTCTTTCTTCTGCTCTGTAGACTTCTCACACAAGTAAAATGTATGAAGTTAATTTGAGTTTCTGAAAAAGGAGAATTTCAGATGTATTCTTATTTTGTACCCGAGTTTCAATTATATTAAAAGGTCGTAAGTCATGTTTTTCCCTGTACCCTCCTTTACAGCTCAGATGTAAGAAAGAATTTGTAACATGCTGAAATGTAGCATCAAATTCTGTTGTGTGGAAGGTAGCAGTTTCAAATGCCTTTATTAAAGTCAGCTCCTTTAAATTCAGCCTTAGACCCACCTATACAACTATACCCTTGGCGGTATGTGATGAACCTGCAAAAGAGGCTGTTAATTAAATAAGCTGGGAGTTACTTTAACTTAGAACTCCTTAATAGGTTGCATCTATTTATCCCATAATACTGATAGATTACATAAATAAATAAGTGTACACATTGTTTGTGAACACAGATTATGTATCATACACTTCTGTATTTAAGATGGTATGAGCTACTTCATTACACCATTATGCATAGTACCTAAGCATTTGTTAACTAATAGTAGATTTGAACATAACATCAGTAGATCCTTCTAAGTCCTACTGAATTATTCCCATGTTAGCTTTCTCTTTTCATATACTTGCTATTCAGAGGTGTTTGGGTTTTGCAATACATTCCTTTTTAACTGTTTGCTATTTTTCTTTGTGTGGTATTGTTATTTAAGTTGCATGACACTGTTTCTGCTTCCTGACTGGATAACATTTTAGATATGACGAGAATGAGTAATGAACGTTCCCTTAATGAATTTTCTAACAATTCCTTGTGTGATTTTTGAGAATATTTTATTAGGAGCTGCCTAAATCATCTCAAGAAACAAGAACTTGGCAATTACAACAAACTGAACTCCATACTTTATCACTTTTTTCATTCATTGAATAAGTTTTACTGATAAGCATGATTTAGTTTATTTAACTCAAGTATGCTTAAGGCTTTAAAAAAATTGTCACGACTAAAGAACATAAAAGATTTGGGGGAGAAATTTATCACAACATAATTAGCTGTTTTCCAGTTTCATTGTCAAAGGAGTCTAAATAGCTGCTGCTAGAGACACGCTGAGGCAGCTAAAACCCATCAGTGCTCCTTGGTAGGCAGCGGAACCAAGGCAGCTTTGTAACTTCAGCCTGGCAGTTCCAAAAGCCCAAGTTAAACCTGAAAAAGTGGACAGTTTAACCTGGCTCCTTGCTAAATGCCCAGCTGTTGAACAGGTGGGTTAGCAGCATGAGCTGGCCACTTGCTTAGAAACACAAAAGGCCTTTGTAAGAATAAGACAGACAGAGAAGGCTTGAGTGGGAAATTTGCCACATGCCTGGGACTGAATCTAGAATTTCAAGGGTGTAGGTACTTGCAATGACTTATGGTCCATATTTTAGTAAATAACCTTGCTCTGGATTTAAGGCGATCACAGAACTTTCTGGAATTAACTACTGCAGTTACCAAATAGTAACTTAGCATCTGGAAATGGGAGACTCCTGGACACTGTTGCCCTTCTCATTGCAGTTGTTTTGTCTTGCTAAACAAGTAACATCTTAATACTGTGCATCTTCCCACACTCCAAGCTTCTCTAAGTCCTGCCAAAACTGTCAGCCCTCCCCCCAGGGTAATGCTGATTAAGAGTCAGTGGTGTTCTGCTGCTGTTTGATGTCAGCTTTTAATCTCTTCTCCTTGGTGGTTAAGGTACGCCATTCTGACCAAAGCAACCTGGCCTTCCTGGAAAGGAGAAGAGAAACAAGGAGTTCTCCACCTGCTTCAGTCAGTCAACATGGATCCTGACCAATACCAGCTTGGGAAATCCAAAGTCTTCATCAAAGCTCCAGAGTCTGTAAGTGTGGCAGAACAGGAGTCTTTAAATATGAAACTGTTTTGCTGCAATAAAAGGCCTGCCCACTCAGAAGTTGAGCAGGATATCTGCTAAGGTGGGAGAAGCATAGTAACATAAATGAAGCTGGGCAGGGCTGTCACAGGTGCCTCGAGGCAGTACAGGGATTCTAGGCACTTTTATAGCGGGCACAGTACATAAGTACCCTGTGTGATTTTGACACTAATACAAGGAGCATTAAATGCATCAAGAGGAGGAGATGGGATATGAAGATGCTTTGGTGTCTGGTTGTATATGGTGACATTCCATCAGACTCTGTCATATGAAGGAATATCATGGCATGAAAACATATCTATGACCATTAGCCCAAGAAAATAGGTCCTCTTCCCCATACAAGAACTGCTGATGAAAGTAGAATAGCCCCCAGTTATAGTAAGGATATGTTAGGCATCATTGAGTAAATCAATGTTCCAGAATGACTACAACTTGAAATCCCATTCAAAGAGAACACTAGGGAGGCATTTTATCCTGTGGCTGCTAAACTGCACAAGATCTGTTGGGAAAAAGTTTTCTTACATCACTGTTCAGGAAAATTGTCATGGAAAAAACTACACTCTACTCACCATCACGTATTGCTTATTTACCAGAAGCAATCAGGCTTAGTTTGTATAGCATAACTTGCAGTTGAGCATTAGGTGATTTCTTGATGCTTTACCTGAAGTTACATGTCAGAATAAAAGCAGAACACTTCTATTGCTATCATTTTATTTTCTGGAAACATATTTTTTGCTCTGTAGAGCAACAGTAATTCAGGCAATGACACTGCCGTGCCCAATCACGTAAGATCTCTGTTAAAGGGAAAAAGATAATACTTCTCCAAGTTGTAATAGAAATCGTGTTGTTTCCACCATAAAAACAGTAAGATAGTATCATCTCTGTTCAGGAATAATGGGACTTTACATTCCTGTTTATATAATAAAGCATCTAGCGTTCAAGATGTAGGTTATTAGAATACTTAGGTGCATGTTGGCAGAGCAGGAAATTCTGGTATAGGATTAATCCTACTTTAGTCATTGCAAGCAACACCTTAACTTCCCAGTTACGAGGAAGCATGAGCTTTGTCTGCCTTCCCCTGTAGCACAGGCCATGATTTATTTCCTAAGATTATTGGAGAGCTTTGTCTTACAAAGTTGGTGCAGTAGCCTTGGACATAAGTAGATGTCTTTGATATCTCTTCTTGTGACATTGCAGTTGTGACTTTTAGTCCTGTACTGATGACCTCAAGTTTTATTATAGGGTGGTGGCGAGTACGCATTCTGCTCAAGTATCTATTTGAATTAATACAGACAACTTAGTTGATTGTAAGTACAAGGGACTAGAATTAGTAATTTAAGCAACATCTTCCAGTCCTGTGTTCATTATCTCACACTGTAGCAAACCTGATTTTCTTGTTTTCACTGTGAAATTATTTTGCATCCATGTTGTTCATTGCAGTTAGTTACAACCAAATACAATCTCAGTCTGGGAGATAAACAATTAAGGGAAGAAACCAAAACAATTTTTGTGTGATGGCTGTTTTCTTGATGACATGCTACTTTATGGATAAATCAATCCAAAATTTTAAAGTATTTTTGTTCTGAGTTTTATGTAATAAAACTTTCCTGGCTGCTGAAATACCTTAAGCTTGGTACATTTGCCCCTCATAAGACCACAGATTTCAGCAGCTGCATCTTGACAAGTGGGCTGGGTCTTATTCCTGTTTTTTTTTTCAAAGAAATGAAATCATTTGCTGGTGTCTGTATTCTGTTTAATAGCCAAGTGGCAAGTGCTCACACAGGATTCATGGATCTAGTTCTCCTTCACTCTGAAGTGGTCAAAATGTTAATATTTGGTACACCGACATCACATGCTACTAGGTTGTTTCTGAGGGGAACAATTTGTTTTGCAATGGATGCATCTTCCCATTCTAATGCGTTTTTTTTAGTACTAAGTCCTGGTTGCATGTATATGCCTTTTAATGGCATGTCTGTGAGTTTTACCAAAGGGGCAGTTCTGCAGGTTAAGACAACATGAGGTTGTCTGGAAATAGTAAAACTTTTTTGGGTTGCATTTTGATTTTAATTTAAATTAATTTCTTCAATTACTGTATACATTTTCTTTAAAAAAATATTTTTTGAAAAGCCATGAAATCCATTTTTAAACAAGTACTAAAAATACTCTGGGCCTTTTTCATTTTAAGTTGAAAAAATTTTCTACGAGCTGAATATTCTAAAGCTTGCTTTATATCTTTTAGTATCAAAGACAATAATCTCTCATATTACTAAAATATTGTCTAGGGTTATATCACTTTAGAGAAAAATAATCTTTTAGATGGTAAATGAAAATTTTTCTTTCTACCAAAGAGAGCACCTGTTGTGGTTAATCAGGTGAAAAATACTTGATTTGCTCAGGAGTGTGAGGGGAGGCTTTATAATACATACTTTAGGAAAGAATTTATGCAGTATTTTTATTTTATCACTTATGAACCATATTTTAACTCAATGTTTTCATTGAACTTCCTTAATTGTGACCTTCAACTGCAGGTGATAGACTATTTTGCATTGAGATTTTGCAATTAGCATTATTGTTAGAAAAGTAAATGGTGAGTGTTCACAAGAGACAATGTCAATATTGTTACTGTAACCTGAATCACACAAGGGCTTGATCCTGCTCCTCCTGAAGCTGAGGAAGTTTTTGCAGCAGGAGCACTCATGCCCATATGCCAAAACCCTATCTACTGCTTGTGTGTTTGTGAAGAGATTTTTTTTTTTTCCCCCTAACAAGTTTGCTGTAGATGGAGAGTTGCCAACTGTGAATTAAGTTTTTACGGGTGGCAGAAAGGAGGCTTCATTATTTACATTTCCATCAAACACCTGAATAAATAACTCTCTACAAGAGCAAGTGAGGTTCTGCAGAAATGGTTTGCACTAGATCGAGTTTCTTTTTTAAGATCAATATGAACAACAGTAGATTTGCATGGTTTAAGGCAGCAAATTAAAAAAAGGATCCTAAACCCCAGGTTTGCTTCTTGATATACCTGTTTTTACTAATTTTATCTCTTTTCAAAGCTAGAAGAAAAGTCCTTATGAATATTTAACACACAGTAGAGGGAAATAATAAGCAACAATCATGTCAGTGGACTGATTTAGTGCTGTAATTGTTAGCCAAATGCTTGTGCTTCTGATGAGACAAGAAAACATTTAACAAAACTTAAAGTATGTAAAAGGCTATAGTGAAATATGCTGTATCCTACAATAATTATGAAGTTCTAATGCATTAAATTTACATATATTTTAGTGGGACCTGGGAAATTCTCAAAAAAAGGCATGCACCTTCCATTTCTGTTTTGCTCAATCAGCATTTCCTCTTGAATACTGACAACATTAGACCCAAAAATCTTATTACGTCATACTGAAATACAAGATTGCAGTTGTAAATCCTGCAGCAAGCCAACAGACTTCGCTGCTGGGAAAGAACAGAGCCAATGGACACAAGAGTATGAAATTCAGACTGGGAAGAAAGTTGCATGTGAATGCAGTGCGTTATGTTACACATTGCACAGATCCTCACAGACATAGTAATACTCTGACAAGAGAAATGTGAATTTTGGAGAATGCGGAGAACCTTGAGTTGCACCAGTAGAATATTTCAGGGAGAATCCATATTTCTCTTCCTTCATCATTGGGTATCAAGATTAATGGGTAGACTGGTAAGAGCCAGAACCATGCAAACATCAGATCTCTTCCAGAAAAGTTTACCTTAACATTCTGATCTCGGATCCCATATTTGTGGTGGAGGCACCAGCTTGGATCTAGAGTGAAATGCACTGGAAAGTTGTTGGAAGTAAAACAGGGCTTTTTCTTGAAGTCTTCATGTAAAATGTTTGACCCACCCTACTGTCTCTTTGTACAGCTATTTTTGTTAGAAGAGATGAGAGAGAGGAAGTATGATGGGTATGCCAGGGCCATCCAGAAGGCATGGAGGAAGTATGTGGCCAGGAAAAAATATGTACAGATGAGAGAAGAAGGTAGGTCGTAACTTCTGATGACAGATATTTCACACATGGTTCCAGGAACAGAAAGAGCACCCCAAGAGATGAAGGAAATATCTCCCTCTTTATATAGCAAACCATTGCATTGCAGATGACTGCAAATTGTTGGACCCCTAAGGTACCACTGCTGAGGTTGGCTGCTCTGAATGCATTGATTTCTTGAACTACCCACCCAGTGTTTCACACTCAACACAAAGCCAAACTGAGTAGGACAGAGATCAGGGATGTTCCAGGGGAAGTGAAAAAAGAAGAGCTTCCCATGGTTATACAGGACCTCGATGGCCTGTAGATGACACAAATCAGTCCAAGGACTTAGTTGCATGTGTGACCTGGGTCATGTGAATGAACAACATTCTGGATTTGGAAGAGCAATTCTTTAATTTCCAGCAATGAGGGAGTCCTTACTTCCAGAAGTGCTCCCAATTCATCAGAGCTGCTGAGCTTGCCATCAGTATATTTCATTAGGAATGGATTTAATAATCACATGGATCCTTATATAAAGGATTAGTAGCAGTGCTTCATTATTTTTTGCATATTATAAACAATTTGGTTGTCACTTCTTCCCAAAAAGTTCTGCTTGAAACAGTTAGCTCTCTCAGATCATAAGTTTAGAAAATTTAGTAAATATTATTAATCAATGGTGGTTTTTTTTGGTATTTAAGCATCAGATCTATTGCTGAACAAGAAAGAGAGAAGACGGAACAGCATTAACAGAAATTTTGTGGGAGATTACATAGGCATGGAGGACCATCCAGAGCTACGCCAGTTTGTGGGCAAACGGGAGAAGATTGATTTTGCAGACACTGTAACTAAATATGATAGACGGTTTAAGGTACGTTTAAGAGCAACACCATGAATGATTAGTTCTGTTAGGGAGTCTCAGATGTCTCTGCCATCCTTTAACAGAAGTTAGTGTCCATCTAGGATACCAACTTGAAAAAAGGGTCTTTGACCTAAAAGACACATAGGGACGCAGTTACACCCTTGTGATTGGAACACTGCTGTTGTCAAACCTGTTGTCCCAGGATGAAGGCTTTATGGGACTTGCTGGGCAGAAAGCTACATTAATTAGGAAGCGGGGAACAAAGCTACTTTCCTGTCCTGTGTAATTGACTTTGAGGTCACGTGATTTTCACTTGAATCAAAGACTGCCTGTATTGCCCCAAATCATAGTGCATTATATATCTTTGGAACAGCCATCACAACATTAGTGCACTGATCTCTGTATAACTGTGTATTTTCAAACAATTTTGTGTTTCAGAGTGTGAAGCGAGATCTTGTCCTCACTCCAAAGTGCATATACCTGATCGGGCGTGAAAAGATAAAGCAAGGTCCAGAGAAAGGCCAAGTGAAGGAAGTCTTAAAGCGAAGGATGGAAGTGGAGAGAATTCTTTCTGTTTCTCTAAGGTCAGTACATTGAAAGTATCTTCTCACTGACAGAGAAATTTATGCAGGACAGGGGGGAAGTAAGTTGATGTATGAAGGGTGAATTTCTTAAGCTGTATTAATTGAATCATGTAAACAAAGACAGCTGAAGCCTTGTTTTCACTCCCAGCCCTAATAAGTGTGTTAGAGCACTAGATGTTTATAGCCAACACATGAACATTTTCTGAATAGTTGTTAAAATGTGTCACTTACACTGGGTCTCCCCTGTCTGGTGTGTCCCCCAAAATGTATTCTGTGAAGCATATATACACCATGCAGGTTCTAGTAAGGTTTGGGTCAAGCTTGTATCCCAGAAATAGTTCTTACTTACAGAAGCACACCTTGTAAATGTCCACCGCTTCCTAAAGGGGCGTTCTCTCTCTGGTCAGCTACTAAAACCTTTAGTTCTAGTTGGATTTCACATCACTTCTGGTGACTGAATGTCAAGCCAATCCCAGATTGCAGGAAATACCTTAGGTGTCCACGCAGAGTTGAGAAACCCAGTTAGGTGAGCAAAACCAGGAGGAAACTGCCCATGAGACCAGTGGATTCTTGCCTGTATCATTTAATTCCTTTAGAGATGAGTGAACAAAGTTTCTGGATACCTCTGCATTTGTTACTGCAGTTTATCAGAGCTGGTAGCTGAGTGTAATTTAATACACAAGAATACCAATCCAGGGCAACAAGCATACTTTAAATATTGAAATAAATTACTATTTTAACAGAATACAAGTCTGCAGTTGAGTACTGTGTATTGATAGCTACGGCAAAGGTTTTTTAGTGTATGCCTATAAGACGTTCCCATTAACATAGCCAAAAATCTTTTCACAGACATTACCCAGTACTTAAAAACAGCAGATTTCACATTTTTGCAGAAATCTTCACAGCCATTTCAAGATTAGGGAAAGGTCGGCAAGATGTGTCTGCTCACAGTACCGTTTTCAAAACCTGTGGTTTATTTATCATACATCTTTATAACGAAGGTTGCAAGAAAAATAACCGTAGTAGATCTAGGTTAAAGATGAGAGTGGAACCTGTCTTTTTAGTGCTCCCAGTTTGGTCCATGTGCTGTGCAAACCTCCAACAGATTGCACCAGCCGCCTGAACAGGGCCAGTGCATTCCAGAGGCAGAGTCACACCAAGTCAGCTAAAAGGATGGCCGCCCGCCAAGTTGGTGAAAGCTGTTACACTCCTTTCACATGTAAATAACAGTTCCACAGGGCCTTCCGAAGCAAAACCAAGTGTGCTTAGTTCAGAGGAAATACGTATGTTACATTATGTCAAATAACGTTTTGAAGTTAGCTTACCGATTTCATTTTGTTGTAAAAAACATTGGGCTTTGTTTGTGCTAAAAGTACGTTCAGAATTACAAGCTATCAAACTGTCCAGGTATTCTTCCAAAAGCAAACCCTAAAAAACGTATGGGGGCAAGAGGGCTTTTCCCTGGTATCATGTTAGAATGGCCTGAGTTCAAAATCATTCTTAATCAAGGGATCTGTTAAGTCTGTATTGAAGCAGCTTTCGTAGTCATGCAATGCTATGGCTGCAGAGGCTGTAAACATTACTGCTTCTCCCGAATCTGAGATAATCTCGTCTCAGTGACAAAAGTTAGCACTTGTAATATTTAACAGTCTTCAATTAATAAAACTAGAGCAAAACCTTTATTTAGTACATTTATTACCTACTAAGTATTTTTTTGGGGAAAAAAAACTCAAACCAGTTTTTCAGACATCCGGCTTAAAGCAAAAATTGTATTAGCTCCGACTTGCATTCTCTCATGTGTTTTCAAAGCTCCAGTTTATTGTCCCTGTAGTTTAAATTTTCTACAATTCTGAGATAATTTATTTCTGTCAGGTTTTGAAGTGAATCTCAAACATCTGCACTGGAAGAAAATAATTGCAAGAATGTTCTTCATGAGCTTATCCAGAATGGATTTAGCTCAATTCTGTATTGCAGCCTCAAAGTTTTCTGAGTTCCAATTCTTATTTGTACTATTTTTTCATGCAGTATTAAATTTTAGCTAAATCAATACAAAATGAAATATATTTTAAATGGAAGGGGGAGAGAGGATAACTGGATTCTTGCACTGCTATCTAAACAATACCTCTCAAGAAACCCATGCGCAATGTATTGATGTAAGCTTGTGTCAATACACTTATACACAATAAGGGCAGAATAATCAGCACTATTAACTTGTATTAACAGCAATTAACACTACATAGCAGTTTAAATTACTAAAGGAGTTGCAATTTAAAGTGCAAATGCCCAACTTGGAATTTGTTGAGGGTACTGAGAATGACAACTCATACTCTCATGGAAGTGTTCATGTGTTTTTAGTAAATAATAAATAACTAAACTTTAGAATTAATCTGATAAGGAGTGACACAGGACATCCTAACAGCATTGTGAAATCAGACTCTTTGCCAAATCAGCAAAAATAGTACCGCTGACTGGATAATATTTACTGTAGGTCTTGGGCTTTTCTTAAACATCTTGTTCAAAACCTTACTGAGGCTCTAGATTTGCTTGATGATAGGAAAGGAGGTAATGCTCTTACTTTATTTTTATAGATTTCTTATGGTTATTTTGAATACTAATCAGGTGAGCTTGTAGTTTTAGACACTCTTTTCCAAACTATGGGAAAGATTTCAGAATTATGGAGTGCACAGGTGGTAGGTAGATTTTTTAGAAAAACAGGCAGTGATACAACTCATCCTTTACCTAATGCCTCAAGGAGGTTAGAATTGTATTTTCATACCTGACAGTCAAGAGCACCTCTAGAAGCACTATGAAGCTATTTTTAATTCTGCATGAAAGGATACTCGCAGTCTGTAGAGAAGTCACACCCTTCAGTAACCAGATGAAAAGCAGGGGTCAGAAAGCAGGCCTGCTCCCCCTGTTCAGATTTATAGAGTCGGCAACCAGGCAAACCAGCTAGGGGAGGTAAAGGGAGGAGCATGCTCCAAGTGGAAAGCTGCTGATTGCTAGGTAATTAGGATCAGAAAACAGTGATGAGGGCAAATAGACCTAATTTTGTCTCTCAAAGAAGGTGGAGGCTTTTTCTTCGAGTTCCTTATGTGCTGTAATTAATTAATTTACTTTTGGAGTTACTCTGAAATGTTGAAGCAATACATTTAGGTGAGATACCAGCACCTTTGTGTGATGTATTGCTATGCAAACCATTGAAAGAAGCTCTTTCTTAGTGATAGGTATGTAACTTCGGCTTGCCTTCACCTGCCTAGTTTTCCACAGCCTTAACCACTGCAATGCAGATGTTCACACTTCTGAGTTCATATATACAGTTTTTTATAAAAAATGGTGAAAACTTGTAATGAATGTTAATTCTAAATCAAACAGGATTTGAAAGGCCCATTCCTGCAGAGAGAAATGCAAACTGAGAGTGCCCTTTTCACTTAGTAGGTGATATCTAATGTATCGAAATAAATTGCTATTATAAAATAGTATTTTCTGGTATTAGTAATAGCAGCAGCAGATTGACCAACAACATTGACAAAAGAACAGAGAAGCTTTGGCTTCAGACTCCCTGCAGTGGACTAAACCATGAAAAGGAGCCACACATTTCTGCTAGGAGTACTTAATGTCTAACGCTCCTTTCTTCGCTGGTTGTACTCCATTTTGTGAAATATCATGCTGGTGATGTGATAATTGTTTTGTGATAAGGGTAAGCATTTCTCAGCTCTGCATAGTTGTCAAAGGTCCTGTGCCATCTCTTCTCCGAGCCACATGTTAGCTAGCACCCAGGTGGCTGCGTGAGGATACAGATGAGACACTGGAAAGTAAGGGAAGCAGAAAATTAATCTACCAGGGAAGGGCAGGGGGTGGATTCTAGCATGAGGGAAGGAACAGAAATGCGCGTGAATAAAAAAGGTGAGGGGCAGAGGTAAGGCTGACCCTTCTGACAGCACAACAATGTTAACTTGATTTAAACTGGTTATGAAATCACACGTTAAATTAGAGGTTTCTTGTCACTTCTAATCCAGTGCAAACGTGGGGGGCTGCTCTGTTGTTACGCTCCCATTTTCTTGTGTCTGAGCTAGCATTGCGCTCCCACGCAGTGACCTGGTTCCGTATGCTCATCCAGCAGGATGCTAACCAGCTTCAAAATATAATGAGTTTACTGTGGGATCAGCAAACTGAACCTGAGCATCCCTATGGTTGCTTATATGCTGTTCAAGCCAGGAAGTAAGGGGGGACCCATGGCCTCTATTTTCAGGTCTTACAGTTTTATTTGGAAAGCTTTGTTTGTACCCCTTTGTAGAGAGGATGCCAGAGCAGACAAGCACTGGTGTAGTTATAGCTAGGAAGTATGCCAACGCGCCGTTAAAAGGAAGACCGATACACATATAAACAAATCACAAGCATGCTGGAACAATTGTAATCCTGGCTAGGACGTGGCAGAACTATTTTTTCTGTGGGGACTCTGGAAGGGCGGATCAGCCTTGCAAAGTACTGATGTGGATATCATTTTCTGTGAAGTGGTTTGCAGAATCTTCAGCAGGTGTAAAGAGGAGTTGATCCAAAGGTGGCAATGAAACCCAACATGTGTGGGTTTTACACTGTGCCAAACCAGTCCAAGCCCAAGCTAATGGAAAATTGAAAGCTTTCATTCCAAATTTGCTTGCTTTGGGTTTCAGTCTTACTTTAAATACCTTCAAGTTTCCAGTTCATCGCTAATCACGAGTTTTGCCATTATTGAAGAGATGGGCTTTAATTGTAACTTTAATAGCACATGTTCTTTTGATAACAGTAATTACTGTAAAATGACTAAGTAGCATTCCTGTGTCTCAAATAGGATTGTTTCAGATATTCCACTATCAAATCCTGAAAAAAACCCAAACCTGGGCTCAGAAAGCAAGACTCTATAATTAATGCTGCTTGGACTTTCTTATGTTTTTAAAAATTAACCATGAGCACTCTGCAAATGTCATTATAATGCTGGCTGTATTTGCTGATGAAATTTTAATCTGAATGGTATATGCTCTGGTTTCTTTTCAGCACAATGCAGGATGACATTTTCATTCTACATGAACAGGAATATGATAGTTTGCTCGAATCGGTCTTCAAAACTGAGTTTTTAAGCCTCTTATCAAAACGATATGAAGAGAAAACACGAAGAAAACTACCTCTGAAATTTAGCAATACGTGAGTTATGTTTTTTTCAATGGGCTTTTAAGAATAAATAATCTTTGTTCTTGCTGCCCAAAGCAAATGAGTGAGTGCTAGTTGTGACACTATGCTTTGTTTTAAAACAATAAGAGGCAGCACAGTGTAAAAATCTCTGTGCAAGGAGATGAGACTTTCTGATTAGCTCATCAGAGTAATAGGTTAGGATTGTACCTGGGCCATCGGCCGCTTTCCACTGTCTGTGTGTGTAGAAGAGTTACCTTCATGCCACTGAACACGGCATCAGGCTCAAGGGTCTGCAGCTTTGTGCTACAGAGTGGCTCTGTCCCTCCAGCGAGGGCCCGGCCAGTCGCTGCACGATTCATGTGCTACCATAGTCCAAGCTCTCCACCTCTGTGTGGGCTGCTGTTTCCTATCAGGAGAAGCGAGTGTCCTCTTCCAGCTCCTTAACCTTGACCTAGGAGTGAAAACATCATGATGAAGAGTTTGAAAGATAATTCCAGAGACAGAATGTTAATGATCTGAAATTCTGAAGTTTGTTGTGGGGACAGGAGACTGCAGGGTGGGAGGATAATTCTAAAGGAGCCTCATGAAGTAAATGGTATTGGGAATGTTTTTCAGAAACAAGCTATGGAATGTGTGATGTGCATTTTAGCTGTAAGGACATGCTGGAAACTATTCCAATGAACATGTGCTTTTGTTAATACTCCTACCCGTTAAGGAGATTAAGCCTCAGCAGGCCTTGGATTTGTATGTTTATTTTATTTCCTTCAAAAAAGTAGAAGAATTATAAAAGGTAACAGGAGATTATTTAGCTTGGAAAGGGTGTAGGAGGACAATTGAAGTGTGGAACGTTCCTGTAGTGTATACTCCTACAGGCTGGGAATCCAGAGCCAGTACCAGGAGTATGTTTTTTGTTCATGTAAGATGTAATGTATTGTACTTCTGGGGTCTTGCCCAAAACCAAACCATCTGATTACAGTTCAGAGCAGATGGAGAGTGTGGAAATGCTGGGAAAGAATATATGTGTATGTGTGAGTGCCCATGGAAAAAAATTTAAATTGGATAGACTGAAGTATATGTATGCAAAAATGTTTACTCCCAGAACATGCACAAGGCTCACTCCTAAAGCATATATTGGCATATATATGCCAACGTATATACATGTATATACATCTAATGTATATATACATTTAATGGTATATACAGAAGAATGTTTAGGAATAGAGAGCTCTAGCTTGCTCCACTAGAGTCTGCTTGCAGAGGCAGTGATGTTTGATGGCAGACACACCTCTTACTCAGACTTTCGCACGTGTTTCCTCAAAGCTCACTGCACTTTCCATCCTTTCCAGGGCATCTTAAACTGCCTTTGAGTAGCTCTACCAGGAAAGTTAAAACATCAATTAAGAAGAACATACTAAAAAGCATTAAAAAGAGATTTAATTAGGTGGTTTATGTCAGCTAAGTCACTCAGGGATACATATTCTCAGTCTAAGCTTTTTATTTTTCTATTTCTAAGTTATCTGCTGCCAAGTGATGTTGTCCTGAATTGATATAGAAATGCTTTCTGGTTTTTTATTCATGTGTTCATGTGCTTATATTAGACTTGAAGTGAAGCTGAAAAAGGAGAGCTGGGGGCCCTGGAGCAGTGGTGGTTCTCGACAAGTGCAGTTTATGCAAGGCCAAGGAGATATAGCCATTCTCAAGCCAAGTAATAAAGTGCTGCAGATCACCATCGGACCAGGGCTACCAAAGAACTCCCGTAAGAATGAATTTCCTTTAGAAATTTAGAGAATGGCTGACTTTCTCTCCTTGCTTGCCTCAAGCCTCAGCATGTTCTTTATTATTTCTCTGTAACACTTAAAAAGAAGATCCAAGTTATAGATTGTAATGATACAGCAGAATTCCCTGCTGCTCTACAGTCATGCTGGACTTTTCTTATTCTCACTGTATACCAACTGTTTCTGGAATGTCTGAAATCCTTTCCCCTGCTGCAAAAGAAAGGAAGGCATTTAATCATGTGACATAGTACAAATGGCACAATTAGCCAAGCATTTTGGGGGAAGTCTTTCACTCTGCTCTGAGCTCCTGCAGTTCCTACAGCCTTACTGATGAAGGAAGGTCTCATCAGGACAGGACAGGTTGTGATATGAGGAAAGGGAACCTCTTTGCATCACCAAAGGTTGAGCTACAAAATCTACCAGCCTCTCAGGTTTCGTGTCCTACCTTTTTCTCATCCTAATCGCTGATCAGAAGCAGTGTCGTCAAAAGTACTGCTGTGCCAGCTATCCATAGTTTATAATTAAGTTCATAAAGCTAACGGTCTTTTGGGCCTCATTTACTGTAGTCTTGAGACAGCTTTACTTCATATCCTGTGGCTGAACTGGATCACAAAAGGGAGAATATGCCTAATTCATCCTTGTTGCACCTAAAGCTTTAGCGCAACCTGGCCAGCAGTGTAGGAGTCAGATTCATTATTCCTGAAGATCAGCTCTTTCTGATCACAGAGTAGGGGTCTGGCAGCCAGAAGGACTTCCCTAATTAATGTAATTGTGAAATGTTGCTGGTTTCTTTTAGGTCCTACTAGACGGAATCTTACCCAAAGTAGAGGATATTCCAACAGGTCTCAAAGTCAGACTTACCCTATGAGAGCCGCACCGCCTCCTCCTGGTAAGTCCTCTTAGCCTCAGGCAAAAACAATATTCAAAATTCAGGCTTTCACTTTACTCTTGTCATTTGGTGATTTTTACCCATTAAAAAATCATAGTAAAGGTTTAAAATCCTCTTTAAAAGATGCTGTCTGGAAAACAGAAAATGCCTACAATATATGAAGTGTATTGTTGGAGTCTGCAGACAGTCAAACTGGTATTCCACCTGAAATATTGTATAAGACACTGAATGCAAAACTAACCCTGTAGCCTTCTCCACGTTCCTTTCAAGGGTAAAAGGTATACGTTTACTGAGCCATAGACAATGCTTTGCAATGAAACTGCTTTCAGTGCCAATAAACAATAGAATGCAATTTATGTCTCATTGTCCTGCCCTGTTAGGTAACAACTTTTGTGGATGCTGAATGCTGAGACGTATCAGCCGTGCCAGTAAGCAGCATGGCTTTTTCTACATGGGCCTGATGTCATTAGGGTGTTTCACTTCTGCCCTTGAGAGATACGATTAATATAGCCTGTGAACTCAGAGGGGAGAACAATAGTCCATTGACCCAACATTTCCCAAGTGTTTCTTTTACTCCCAGAGTACTTTTTTTTTTTAACAAAGGGTTCTCTTTTGGTCAGGTGCTGTTTATTGAGAAGCACAATGCTAATGGTGTAAGCTGGGTGTGCAACCAGTCTTGGTCACCAAATCAGCTAAACAATTCGCAATCCTAGTAAAACCTCACAGCAGTAAGAGTCAAACAAACACTGCATGATGTGCCAGAACTGCTTGTAGTAAAGTGGGAGATTACTTTAGTTAAAGGAGTTAACCTGTCTGCAAACACAAATAGTAAATATTCATACAGGAGGATGAGTTAAAGCAAGGAAAGTCTGTTCTAGTATTTTCAAAAACTCTTTCAGCAGTTTCATAGCTACATGAAAAAGACAAAAATACAGGTTGAAGAGGCCTTGTGCCTGCAGACCAAGCCCAAACTCGCCTCATGTAGGTAAGGTAGTTTGGATGTAGATGTGCACACAAGTCCAAGGCAGCAGTGGATGCCCATACCTGCAGTATGACGTTTGGTAACCGTATATCCCCCAGTGCTTATGACAGCTCCTGACCAGACATGTCAGTGGGGAGTCCTGATTAGAAGAGCCTGACTCTGTGTGCAGCAAGACATTTGGCTAACAGTCTGCATGGTATTGATGTCATTAGGGTGTTTCACCTCTGCCCCAGAGAGGAAAAATTAATTTGGGCTGTGAAGTCCGAGGAGAGAACAATATTCTGTTGACCCACCATTTCCCACGTGTTCAACTGCGGAGTTGAACTAGATGTTCCTGGACCAGTGAAACCACACTGTAATGTCCAGGCAGGAAAAGTGTAACTACTGAAGTTAAATGCTGGGTTGACCCTTATGCATTAGGGTATCATGTTCAACAGGTGAGCAGAAGTCTTTCATACAGACCTCAAATCAATTACCGTAACGTGTTTTGGGGTTTTGTTGTTGTTTTGTTTGTTTGTTTTAAATTCAAACTCTTTTGTAAAGTAGCTAATTGTAGCTGGAAAAATAAGATTGAAGACAGCTTCCAACAGAGTTCCAGTTAGATTGTCCAGACTTTCAAGGACGCTGAGGCAATTTCATGATTTGGGCACATTCTTCCTTGAAAGTCACAGTTCTCACCATCCTGCTCTCCCAATGTGGGGAAGTAACAATTTGGGCCATTGTCCTTGATCATGTGAAATATATTCTGGTATTTTCACATCTATTTTGAAATTACTGGTCCAGTAGCTGAACAGACTGTTATGTATCTGTTCTGAATAAAACAAACCTTTATTTATATAACCATAATGTATGTGCCACACTAGCTTGGGTCCCAGAGTGAGTTTTGTGTATGAGTTTATGAGGACTTAAGCTCTGCCAGCTGTTGAACGCAGTTAAGGTTTTTCCAAGTGTCCTGATTATGAATTCTCCTCTCTGCTAAATTCTGCTAATTTTGAACAGGCATAATCACAAGGGAAAAAGGAGATGATCACCCATAGCATTAACCAATCTGATTTTTAATATAAGCAGAGCTCCCATTTTATTCAGTGGGGGTTTTACAAATGTAAAGCATGCAGAATTGAGCTCCTTAGACCCTGATCATGCAAGTAGCTCAGATATGGCTGGGTTTGTTTTAAATTCAAATTAGAGGCATAATTATTTAAAGGCATTTACCCTTGTCATCCCCTAGAAATTACAAACTCCTTCTGGGCTAGCAGCAAGGTGCTTTTTAAAACAAAACAAAAATCCACAAAAAACGACCCTTGCTTGTTAAAACAGACAAATGTTTATAGCAACTATTCAGGGAGTTGGATGGAGTTTGAACTTTAAAAGAAAAAGAGACCCCCTGCAATTCTAGCTAGCTTTAGATCAACCCTTATCAGGATAAAATTTTTTGTGGTGTTTTAAATAGAGGTGTGGCAGTTACATGCTAGCTAACATTAATAAGGTTGAATTCAGCTGAGAGTTAATCCTCTTGCTTGCTTGTAACATTCAAGACACATAGCTCAAACTTGAGCACAAGTCCATGAAGATGTGAACCCAAAACAGATTGCCAGCAGACCCGAAACTGTGTGTAAATCAAACTTTCAGATTTCAACATTATTTTGTTTTCAAGTTCCTTGATAGCTGAGTCTTGCTGACAGCTGAATCTAACTGACAGTTGAGCCATCAACACAAGGGAAAAGTTAGCTTAATTGAGCTGCAGTTTGGACTGGATACGTTCACACTTTCTTTCCTCCTAGGTCAGCAGCAAAATGGAGTAATAAATCCCCCTGAGTTTGTACCACTTCCCCATGGCCCAGGAAATCAACGGGCCAATCAG
Organism: Burhinus oedicnemus; assembly: GCA_008921705.1. Classification (NCBI taxonomy): domain Eukaryota; kingdom Metazoa; phylum Chordata; class Aves; order Charadriiformes; family Burhinidae; genus Burhinus; species Burhinus oedicnemus. The sequence goes on along the minus strand of VFFE01007253.1, from coordinate 2,478,442 downwards.
AAAAACCTGTATACAAATATGACACGACCAACTTTACCACGGCAACTGTCAGGAGGATCAGGCAAGATTTCACAGCAACCAGAAAGCTTGGATTTCCTGAAAGTACCTGACCAAGGAGCTGCCGGGTAAGATTTTAACAGTAAATCTGAAAAAAGTGTCAATTTGAGTGTGTGAAGCTATTTACAAAAACTGTTTGTGACTGATAAACTTGTGTTGTGTACATAGATGACCAGATTGTGCTATTGCGCTGTACTCAAAGGTATCATCATCTTCCATAGGATTTCAAAACACACATTCCATCATAGGCCTTTAGGAATGAAGGTGAACCAGTTCTAGTCTAATATCTTAGATTTGCATGGTACCTTCTAGTTAAGGATATTAAGACACTTGGCAGAGTTTAATTAGGCCTTCTTTCCCCTCTGGTTTACAGATCATAAGCAGTAGATGTGGTATTTTATGGCAACTGACATGCCCAGAAACGCTGCCTAATAGTCCTTTTGTTTCAGCTTTGGCTCCCGACTCAGATACCAGACTTGTACTTCATTTTAGGAGGAAGGCTTGGCAGCATGACATTGAAGAGTATTTCAGCATCATTTGGGCTTTGAAGTTGCAGCCTTCCAAAATATGTTACTATGACAATCCTACAAGATTTGGGGGTGGGTGGGTCTTACCGTTGTAACTAGGTGTTTCCCAATAGCCAAGAGTCAAAAGCATCAAAACAATCACCAGAAGCAGCAGAAAGACGGAACCAAGAAATCAGGGGCTTAGCATAGAGGAAGCAGAACAGGTTGTTCTCAACTCTGAAACCAGCAGCTCCAGATCTTGACTGAAAATCCAGAAGCAGGCAAAACCTCTGATTTGTGGAACTCATGAAGACAGAAGTCTTCTGTCAAATATACATGGGACCTAAGTGCTCCAGAACGTTAAAGACCTTATAAAATTTTAAGTTTTTCAGTAACAGAACCGTTTCTCCTTTAACTCAGTCCTTATATTCCACTCTCTTGTAGAACGTTAGTGGAGCTTTACTATAGTGGGAACTTGAGTGCCAACAAGGAAAGTTAAATTAGCAGATAGGACACAATTCTATAGTCCACAGCTCTTCAAGTAAACATACAGGATAAATACCTCCTTGTTACGTAGGAAAGCCCTGTGTATGTTGAACAAGCCATCATTCTTAGTTCTCTGTCCCAATAATCTTGAGGGGAAAAAACAGAGGAAATTTGGACTTTTCCTGCTGAGAACTCTGTATTTGCAGGTTCTTAGTAAATTACAGTTCAGTGTCCTCGTCAGCTTCTCTTCCTCCAAATGGCCTCTCTCTTTCTCCCTTCCAACAGGTTGTTAGTGAGATGGCTCTGTAGCCCAGCCTCCAGCAGACAGCACTTAGCTTTATGTTGCACCAGCGCCCTAACTGACTCACTGCAGAGTCTGAGCCTTTGTTTACTGCAACAGCTAGAGCACCATATCCCCTGAAGGTGACGAAGAAGTTTGAAGTAAAACCAGAGACACTGCTGTAGTACAAATTTTGCCTAAGGAAGTGCCCACGTATTGCAAAATCTGCCACAATCTCATTCTAATACTGCACTCATTCACCCTTATCATACATTGTCCACTGTAGTAACACAGCAGTAACATGCCACATTCAAGCATTTTTGTTGTTGCTAACACTTTTAACAGTCATGATATTTTTACTCTGAGCTGTCAGTTGTGACCCAAGCTCCCAGGCCTGACAGCAAATCATTTCCAAATATGGAAGAGCTTGCACTTGGGGTAATCTGGGAGAAATCAAGATTAAGTCAAACTTTCACCAAGTTTCCACCTGACTTTCTGCAGCTCCTTAACATATTTGCTCTCTGCCCTGGAATATTCTGAGGAATTAAATGGAACAGCTCAGTCCCCTTCTCCAGTGATCCACACAAATGGGGGTTCTTAGAGGCAGCAAAAAATTATTTATTTTTAACCATATGAAGAGCAACTTTTTGTACTGACAGACCCTTCTCTGCTGTCAGTCAGTAGACAAGCTCCTTAGCAGATGTTCTGCACTAAATTCTCCTATTGGCCTAAGCATTCTTTTTGGGTGTGATCCAACAGGCTACAGTACTGATTTAGCATGCTACTTACAACGTTGCTTCTAGTGAGCATTGGACACCTCATAGAAAACAAATAAATAATACGTAAATGTACACAGAATCGATAGATTTTCAGTATCCAAAGACATGCGCAGGGTTCCTTAGTAGGGGCTTTCCAGTTCCCAAACACAGAGCAGAGGCCGTCAGCCCTCCAGCAAAATCAGGCACGTACAGGCTGTCTTTGCAGTGGTACTAATGGCAGTTGCTTCTCCCCACTGTGCACCAAGTGTTAGCCATAAGGTATTGAAAACATATTTAGAGCATTTTCCTGTTTAAGATCGGTCTTCAAATAAGAAAGAAATCAGAAACAAGTGGCCACTGCTATGTATTTTAACAATTTCAAAACTGTCAGCACATCTTAACACTTCCAGACACATTTTCATCTTTGTAAACTAATCACTTCTGTGCCTTTAAGCGGTGAGAGTTTCTCATTGCATGTCAACTTACTCTGATAAAGCTGTTTTGCTAATATTAGACTTCTGCTTTGTCTTGAGACAATGGTTCCTTTAACAACAAAACCCCATAAGCCATAGGATAAAGCTGTTGTGATTTCTGTCAGACAACTGTGACTGACATATGCATTACTGTAAAACAGAGCAGCCACCAAGTACATAATGAAATAGGAACTATCATGCTGGATTAAAAAGGTCAGTTGCATCATACCACAGTTCTATTGCTATGGGTACACACCAACAACCCCATCTGTTTCAGTCTGACGAGTTTACAAGGATGATTAGCACATATCAAGGCTTCTATTACTTAGTTACCTACCTTCTACCTTCCAAAGGAAGAAAAAAACCAAAACAACAAAACACACTGTATTAGAATGACATCTTCACTGTCTCCCTGTTTAACTGTGTATCATAGAATCACAGAACAGTTTGGGTTGGAAGGGATCTTAAAGCTCATCTCATGCCAACCCCTCTGCCCTGGGCCAGGGACACCTCCCATTAGACCAGGTTGCTCAAACCCCCATCCAGCCTGGCCTTGAACACCTCCAGGGCTGGGGCAGCCACAGCTTCTCTGGGCAACCTGGGCCAGTGTCTCACCGCCCTCATAGCAAAAAATTCCTGCCTAATATCTAATATAAATCTCCTCTCTTTCAGTTTCAAACCATTATTACCCCCCCACTCCCTGATGAATAGTCTCTCCCCATGTTTCCTGTACCCCCCTTTAGGTACTGGAAGGGGCTATAAGGTCTCCCCGGAGCCTTCTGTTCTCCAGGCTGAACAGCCTCAACGCTCTCAGCCTGTCCTCACAGCAGAGGTGCTCCAGCCCTCTGATCATCTTAGTGGCCTCCTGTGGACCCGCTCCAACAGGTCCTCAAGAGTGGTAGGAAGTCATCCGTCCCCCGCTCCCCCCCGAACAGCTACATCAGTAATTGCCACTGGAACAGGCAGGGAAGGGCATCCATTGCTCCCCTCTGGATGGGTTTTGTGGAACTCCAGCTTCTCTATAGGAAGCCACAAGTAAGAGAAAAGAGCGCTTAGTAACAGAGCTTATGCTTCTGAGGAAAGAGGTATGGAGGGAAGAGGATGTTGGGGAGCGAGGGTTGTTTGGTTTGGTTTGCTCTTTTGGTTTGGTTTGTTCTTTTGGTTTTGTTGTGGTTTGGTTTTTTTCTTTCAAAGCAAGCCACAGCTGTAGGCAACATGCACTACCGGTAAGGGAACAACTAAAAAAGGCCTGGCAAAGTAATTTCTTAGACCTTAACATTCCAGTGTTGCTGCCTATCTAGTACACCCTGCAAGTTCACTGAATTGCGTTTCCTAAAGTGTAAAATACTATTTTGGTCAGAAATGCTGGGACGTGCCCACCCTGAGAGGAGTAGAGTGCGGCCCAGTTAGGATAATTTGAGGTGGGCGTTGAAACAAGTAGGTAGTAATTTGATTTACATCTGTGTGATTTCTGAAAGTGCTGGGCTAGTCTAGGCATTGGAGCATTTTGACACAACATATTCAATGCTTTGTTAATGCTAATAATACCATGCTCTGAGCACACAGTCAAAAGACCAATTTGTAATTGCCATAATAGTAATAGAACAGTTACTGTCCCTACCAGTACTAACTGTTGCTGAGGCATATTTCAGTAGATGTTTCCAAGCAGAAGAGAGCATTGCACCACTATCAGCAGTATCCCTTTGCGAGCAGAACTTCTGTGAACAGCTGTCGCAGAGACAGATCGAGGACAGTTTCCTCAGGGGGGGAAAACCCCAAACCACAGGAGCCGGCCGCTGCAGCTCCGGACACACCACGGAGCTGCGGGCCCCAGTCCCACACTGGCAGCAGCCCTGCTGGCGAGCAGGGTTCTGCCTGTTCTCCCTGCCCAGCATCGCTGTCCTCAAGCTTCTTCAATCCATTCACCACTATGAAAAACAAACATCCCAGAGGAGCTTTACAGCAATAACAGACCAACGGCAGTGCTCATACAAAAGTGACATTTGCACGGCTGTCTTCCTGAGGAGTATGAGCTCCTTTAACAATGTACTAAAAAGCAACAATATTACTATATTTAGCAGCGTGTTTGAGGTAAGTTTTTCTCTGTGATTGTTCTTTTTCAAAAGGGAAAGCTCTAGTGTTCCTTGTACAAAAGGAGTGAGCTAGAAGACCTGTATTTCAAAACCACAGCCATTACAGATCTAACAAGGGTTAGAAGTAGGTTTATTTTTAGCAAAGCTGCTGAGAAGCTTGCACTGGTGGTGCACAGCTTTAATTTCTAGCTATCCCTAACAATCTAATACAAGCCTGAGTTTGTCAAAAACACCATGCTCTCGCCAGCAAAACATCTCATCTAAGACGTTCTTGTTCTACTGTGGTTGCAGAAAAGCTGAGCTACCTTTCTAAGGCTTGCTCTGAATTCTTTTATTTCTATACCTAGGTCTCGTTTTCATCATGTATCCTGTCCCAAGCAAAATCAATACGTGCTGAACAACAGGAGACAATCCTCTCTCTCAATAGATAAATTTAGAACTGAAATGCTGTTAACCCCTACTTCGAAGCTCATTTTCTGGTGCAGTTCCCTACACAAACTTAGAACCAGACAGATTTACTGACAAACAGTAAGTCTAGGCCTTTTCTGCAGGAGCTGTGTAACATTTTCATGGCATTACACGACATGATCACAGTTCAGTCTCTTCCACATCACTGCAATATTTTTAGTCATTCAGCACATTTATTTATTATTTATTTTAAACTGACATCTAATACCTCTTCTCTCTTCCAGCCTTTATTAGCTGATGAGCTGGCAAAATGCATTTCTTCCCTCTTTCCCCTTCCTACTTTTTGGAGTGGTCACAGCTGTGACAAAGTTTGTGCAGCATCTCCCCTGCTGCTTCAGAGTTGACTAGAACAGAACAAGTCCATAGACGGCCCTGGAATCTGAGGCAACTTAAAAGAGATGCAGTCTCTCTTACAGCTTAGTCACAAGAATGGTAAAGTAGCAAGCCTCTGAGCTAGAACTTTGTTTTTAATACTGGAAACTAAATCCCTGCTGAAGTTGGGGCACGGGGAAAGACAGACTAAGCTGTGTAGATGCCAAGATATGCATGACCTGCATGTGCACATTTGTTTACGTTCCAGCCTGAGCACTAAGTGTCTTCTCCTGTGCATTTGAACTGCTGTGTGGAAGTACCTGTTCGTCCGTTTCAGTAGGAAAGAAATGGCAACTCTGTCCCTTTCACAGGGAAGTCTCACAATGCCATTTTTAGTTTTTGTGACACTTAAGAGAATCCTTTCCCTTGTTCTGTGATGTTCTTTAGAATCAATTCATTAGGACAGAGGGGTTGGTAAAGCTTAGGTTCAAGTCATAAGCTTTGAGGCATGTTAACGTTTTTTTTCTCCTGTTAGTGTTCGCAGGCAGACAACAAACCGACCCCCACCAGCTGGAGGAAGGCCTAAACCACAGCCCAAACCTAAGCCTCAGGTCCCACAGTGCAGGGCACTGTATGCATATGATGCTCAGGACACAGATGAACTCAGCTTTAATGCCAATGACGTGATTGATATAATTAAAGAAGGTATGTAGAGATCAAAGGCTTTGTTACTGAAGTACTCATCTTCAGGGTACACGGTTCTAAGTAGTTAAGACATGACACATTCAGCTAACCTTCCCCCCGCCCCGTTACCTTCCCTCATTATGCTTGCAAACTTCTGTGATAGCTCAAGGAACAGAGAAGTCTCCGCACCCACACCAATCAAACCTGTTCACTTAAAAGCATGTCAGAGACAGATCAATGATGGTACTGCAGATCTGTAAATTTAGTTACAGAATAATTCTGTCACAGGCTCTGGCTGAAAATTACCCAAACCCACAGCTATAGCGCAAGAACTAAAAAGTACTAAAGCAGTTCGAACTCTTTTGTGTCTCCAAGGCAGCATCATAAGGCCATAGTGATGTGGCCAAAAGAGTAGGAAGCTCAGGTTCTCCAAATCATTTCTCCTCAGTCCTTCACAAAGTGGCTCTCACTGGGTGGAACAGCTTTGCAAGGCTGCTCACAAAGTATACAGAAAGGTTTACAGAACCTCACAACTTACTTTGCTTTCTTTGTCATAGATCCTTCTGGCTGGTGGACAGGAAGACTACGAGGGAAACAAGGGCTGTTTCCCAACAATTATGTCACCAAGATATAAAAGACTTTCAGACAAAAATTAGCATGAAGTTACCAGTGGTTGACGATGTTTTCCCTTGCCTTCAACACTGTTCTTCTGAGAGCTGCCATTCTCAGCAGTATCTTCAGTAAAGTTGTGTATGAGCACGAAGAAAATTACCCACAGCACAGACTTTGATCTTTTGTCTCAGAAGCATACAGCAATGGACACACTATTTATTATATTTAAAACCTGGTTTTAACACCTAGGAAGCGAAGAATGCTCAAACCTACCATCTTCCTGAAACAGAAAGGTGCTTTGCAGTCTGGGACCGGAGACTTTGAAAGGGCTGTATTTAATAAGTGCCTTCAGCTGAATATCAGTAACCTTTTTAATTATCTACTGAAGATAATGTTAAATGCACACTTCCTCTAATGCAGATCATTCTAGGGAACACGTTAGGTATGCTGCTACACATCAAAAAGAGTTAGGCTCATTTGGGATATTACCATCTAAAAACCTACTGTGATGGTATATTTAAGTAACGCTGTACAGAGTTGTAATGGAACTGGTTTGTGTTTGCTGATGTGTTTAGGACTCCCAACAGGCACTGTAAGAAGTTAAAACAGAAAACCATGTTGTACTGTGTGCTAAACAATGTTGCCTTCTTTGAGATTTATATTATAATATGGCTGGCCCATGTTGGATTTATGTTTAATGCTCTACCTGTTATAAGAAGTGTCTTTTATGCAGAGCTGTACATTTATAGAAACAGATCATATACTGTATATAAAAAACTGAGCATGATAGAAACATGTATGAATGTATAATGTAGTATTCCACTGTTCTTATTCATGAAGTAGTTCTTCTAGAATCTTTATGCCAGGTACTTACAGATAGGCACTACTCCTTTTAAATGGCAAAAGCAAAGGTGTTATTGCTTAAGTCTGATTGCCTCCCACACCAGAGCAGCTGTTGCTTGCCCTACAGTTATCGGCATTCATGCTTTGCCTTCTGAACCTCCATAAAATAAACCACAAGCAGCAGTTCGCGGAACAGGTCTGTTCTCGGTGCAGTTTGTTACATATACAAACACATCCCTTCACAACACCATCTGTTGGATTTTACTGCGCTCATTTCTAAAGAAAAAATCCCCTTCCTTTGCTCCAAGCCCAAACCATTTTCACTGTGCGCAGCTCAAGTGCTGTGCACTACATTCATTCTTGTTAAGAGCAGTTAAAAAACCTGCATATGTTGATATTAAGACATTGCAAAAGCTTTAAAATACAGCTGAAAGTCTTGAATCCCCTTCCCTCCTAAGCCATTGCCTAAGCCTGATTTAGGCACATTTAAGCTGCAGCTCCATTAAGAAATGACTGACTGTAGCAGCTGTTTCTGGAAGCTAGAAACTAGGGCCTCAGTCTGGGGGGAATCACATACACACAAGAGATCAAGCACGTTTTTCAAAAGACTGTTTGCATTAGGTTCTAGGCTTACTTATCCTATGGGAGGGAAACGTCTCTGGCTTGAGAAGATAAAACCCAGTAGCTTCAACATCCTTCCCACAGGGGGAGTACTAGGCCATTTTTGTAGGATTGGGTTCTTGCCTTCTACAGCATGGCCAGCACATGCCGAGGCAACACTGGGAGAAGGTTAGTAATGAGGTCAGTACAACTTAGAAAGTACCTAAGGGTCCGTAACTTAGCATTACTCATATAGGCCTGAGTTAACAAATAGGCTTAAATGAGGTATTGAGGCAGAAAAGCTGCATTACTTACATGCTTGTATTCCTTGAGCATACAGATACTGATGCTTATTAGAAACAAAGGAAAGCAGAACGTTAAGTGATAACGAAGAATCTACTTATGGTGGGTTTGACTATTCTCCCAGGTAGAGAGGTTTATTGGGGAGGGTGGGGGGGGGTGTCCAGGCAATGAAAAGCTGGGGGGGTTGTGTCCAAGAAGTGGAGCAGGTTTTAAGAGCTTAGCTGGTTCAAAAGGTCTCATCCCTAGAGTTCCACATCTACAGCCCCTGAACACAGTGGTTAGCATCACAGGAGACTCAGAATCTTCCTACCTTAGCTCCCCTTGTTCAGGTACACAAAGACAGAGAACACAGTGTCTCATGTTCACCTAAACACAAAGATTTACACAGCTAGTATCTCTTACAGCCACCCTACTTCTTTCCTAAACTTGGAGGCAACAAACTACAAAAAGAGAAATTCCTGTATACTTCTTTGGGACAAGGCACTGAGATGAAGTACATATTTAGTATCCTTTATGGTATACCAAGAAGAGATCAAGTATCTGCCTGCGCTTTCTTACCTTATGAGCAAAACCAACAAATTACTAAATATAACACGCTATAAAGCCGGGAGATTCTCACTGGACACGACGACTGAGAAAAATCATCCATATCTAACTGCAAGTTGTACAAATCACCTATTTAGTCCAGTCCTGCTTGGACATTCAATTGCAGACATGTCTAGGTAGTGCCTTAAAAAGTCACAGTACTTTTTTTTTTTTTTTTTTTTAAAAAAAAGGAGAGAGGAGCTTTATTTCTAGGTAGAGAGTTGTACTACAAGTCAAGTTTAAAATTTCACCTTCTGAGTGAGTCCAAAATGTCTGTAGTTAAGGAATACTATGTACAAAAAGAGCAGTAGTTTTGCCTCAACAGGCAAATGAGGACAAAGTGCATATACCAACAGGATGCGGCTGCCTGGGGTTATCCTAAGAGTGACAAAGCCAGGTCCCCAATTATGTCGCCACTCAGTTGAGGGATTGTGCTGATGGCCAGTAGTTCGACAGCTGCATACTTGCTCCTTACAGACTGCAAAAGTAGAGTAACAGCATTACAAAAACTTAAATACTGTAAGTGTAAAGTTCAGGCAGATAATTTTGGGTCAATTAGCCTGACTGCTTGGAAAACAAGCAAACAAAGATTAGAAGTGAACCAGGCAAAGCAGCAGCAGCAGTTTGCCTAAAATGTTTTGAAGTTAGTACTAACGCAACATCCTCTCATAGGCTTGTTAGAATAGCATATGCTCTAAGATAACATACAGAACTTTTACCTAAGGAGCCACAATAAGCAGCAAAGGTATTTGTAAAACATTAAAAAGAAGATTTACTTAAATCTTAACTTAGTTATATTACTTAACTTAACTTACTTAGTTATACTTACAGTGTATTTTGTTAACTTCTTATTTACTCTGACCACATTCTTGGCCATGTGTTTCATAGTCACCAAAAGACTCTCTTCCGTATACCCAGTGTAGTACTGCTGCTTTGTACCCTGCAGCGTAAGGGTAAGAAATTTGAGATTTATGAAGCAGGGGTTGCTGTGCGAGGCAATCACTCCAGGTAGCAAACACCCTAAGCTTCACGTGCTAGCCTTGAGTGCTTAGGCACTGTAGTACCGTCAGTTTAGCCAACAGATCCAGAGTAACTTCTGATGTGCAGTAGAAGTCTAGACACATTAATGCTAAACCTCACATTTCTACACTGCACAGAGGATCAAAGCAGCAACCCTTCCAAGAGTGACCGCTAGTTAAATTACAATTCACTGTTCACGGTCCACGATTTCGTTATTCTACAGGTACTGCAAGAATTATGAAAATCTACCTTTTCAGTCCTGTAACTCAATACTTTCAAGAGAAAAATCCTTTCGTAACACAGTGTTCACATAGAAAGACAGTAAGTTTTTAGTGGTATATTCCTTTTTCTACCTGCAACTATGCATCAGGCTGTCCAACTGTCACCAGTGTCATTATCAACCTAAATGCAATTTTCTCAAGTAGTTGTTTTAATGGTTCAATCAACTGAATGAAAAAACTCCTAACAACGAGTTTGATTAAAATCCTTACCCATTTGTTACGTCCCAGAACCTTCTGGGACAAGCATAACGCAGCAGCTGCAATCTCTGAAGGATGATGGTGAACCATGTCATAGTCTATCAGTGTCAGCTCCATTAGGTATTTTGCTAGTGTATGTTGCTTAACATCAGCCTGCCAGATGGAGAGCTTGTCAATCCACAAAGTTTCACTTCACCTTATCATAACGAATACTATAAACAATCCTGAATTATTAAGTGACAAAACATACAGTCAACAAAATATTAAGGTCTAGGGACCACACTCTAACAGGCACTCATCTCAAAATCAAGACCCGAGTCCAAACCAGTCTAGCCTAGCAGCCCTTTGGAATTTAGACACAAGTCAAATAAGGGATTTAACAGAAAACTGCAGTATTGGGCACTGCTGTGCCCAAATAGGGATGCAAGGTCTTCCTCTGTAAGGGGGAGTGTAAAATGACTTAAGGAGATGCTTATTAAAGCAGTGAGCTAACTTCCAGAGTGACTAGTGATCTGCTGAGGTAATTGAAGCCTACTTCAAGTGTGGGCAGTTCACTCAAGTGTAACTACTGAGGTGGGAAAAAAGGGTCAGATCAAAGAGAAAGCTTACCTTTCGATTCTTAAATACTACAATATTTGCATCTAAAAATTATGAAGAGCTGCAACATTGCTCCCCTTTTACTAGGGAATACCTTGATCACCAGAAAAGAGATTACTCTAAAAGTAAGCGTTCTCTTGTAGGTGTTTAGTTTACACTAACAGTACAATTACTGCCACTAAGACTGAGCACAGGCCTCAGTAAATACAAACGTGCACTGCTACTGGCTGCCACAGTGAAGTTGTCATGTTACTCCACACGGTGGAGTTTCATAGCTGAGTATTTCTCAATCCAGCGTGTAAGCAGAAAGCAAGAAAGATCACAATAAAAATGCCAGAAGCCATCCTGGCAAGACTGTACACGTATGGGAAGTTCTAGACAATGAGGGTAAGTACCCACCTCCCCAGCTTTTGATGCTCTTCTTAAGAAGTGAAGTGGAAGAGGTCGTCCCAAACTGAAGTTTAACTCTTTAAGAATCATAATCTCCATTTCTCTAACTTCATTACTGGTGTAGGCATTGTCAGTAATGTAAACAAAGTCTTCTATACACGGAGAGATCAACTCTTCGTATTTTGAAGCTAGAAACAGTGCTGTTACACCCACCAGCTGAAGGGTCTTACGAGGTACTGGATGATTCTGCAAAATATAGGAATTTAAGCAGTGTACCCCAAAATGTCAAACTCTAGATGAACAGATTCTAATTTATCAGTTTAAAATACCAGCATGACAGTGCTCATCCTTACAATGTAAATGAGATTTTCCACTTTGAGTCAAAAGTGTCCCTGTAATGACAGGCTCAAGGAGGTCCGCAGCCTGAGAGTCAATGCTACATTATACAGAGCTCTTACACCAAGAGCAGATTTCATAGGTTCTTAGATCTATAAACAAAGGATAAATCCTAAACTCCTTTAAAAACGTAGTCCTTGAACAAGTCTCCTCCTAATCCAAACATGAGTTGGATAACATTTTACTTACTTGCAAGAAGCGATCTAGAACTGCAACACACATATACAGTGTCTCCTGCAAAAGGTTGAGCCTTGAGTGGACCTGGACAAGCCAGTCAACCAAAAGTGCACGCATACGCCCATTGAGCGTCTTCCCATCAAGGTAATGCGGGCGGATTGATTGCTGCAACTGTCAGAGAAAGAGCTGCGTAAGCAACAAGATTACCACTATACTGCAGAAGCACAGACTCAGTATGTCATACCTCAAGCTCTCTCAGATATAGGTAGATATCTTTTACGTAGTCACTGCACAGCTGGGGATTCCCCCAGTCCTCAGCATCAATGTCTTCTACATTGTTGAGCAACACATCAGAGAAGGCTTGGCACAAATCCTTCTCCTGCACAGATACGTCCATAGGGACAGGAGGCGGAACCTAAAGAACAGATTGTAGTGCTTACATATTGACTGTTTAAGCTGCAATGTTCCTTCATTTCCACAGTTGTCCAGTTACTTATTACAATTTCTTAAGATAAAAAAAACTGAAGCTGAGCTTACATTCTAGCACAGCAAGCCTTCACTAAGGTGCTGTACAGACAGAATCAGAAGGCTTTCTAGTAATTGCCACCTAAAGCAGAAACTTCATCCGGTACTTCAACAGCTAGTTCTGCCACTTTGATGTTAGCCTTTAAGCACAACATACGTTAAACCAAAACATCAGTACAGAGGCTTTGCTTTTTTTCAGCAGGGAAATGAGATACACCTACAAACTATTCTGAAGTTAGAGCTCTAAGCTGCAATCAAATTAAAAAACAAAACAGTATCATTAGTTCCTACCTTTGGAACACCAGTTTGTTTGAATGCTTGATTCACAGCAGCTGGAGGTTTAGGCAGTACAATTACATTTGTCATCTTACTAGGTCCTTTCGTAGGCTTTATAGATGCTTTGGAGCATTCAGTTTTCTGTAGTGAAAACAATTACTATTAGCACAGAGCTAGTAATCAACCTTTTCCTTATAGATAAGATTTCAAATGTTCCTTCACCTTAGCTATATGCGTTCCTCTTGTTGCAACTTTATTTCCAATTTCTTCCAAAGCAGCCCTTTTGCCAGTAAGGCAAGTTTTGGCTTTTGCTTTTTTTTTAAGTTCAGTCCCAGCATTCTCCATCCCTCTAGTGACCTAGAACAACAAAATTGCAGTTTAAGAGTCAGAGACCAACTTTACTTAGTTTTCAGATGCCTAACTCCATTATACGCTTACCACCACTGTACCAGTGGACCTCTGTGCAGGCTATCCATTACTCAACGTGTTTTTATTTCCTACCCGTTCACACATGCTCAGAGGAAGAAGCCTGCTCTGTATAGGCTTCAGACAGTACAGTACTCTCTGAAACCATGTCCCCAGATGAGAGCAATGCACCCCACTTAATCCTTCCTGATGGTTTTTTAACGTGGGTGCTTACCTGCTTAGCTCTTTACACACTTTGTAGCTATAGCAGTATTCCCATGAAGACTGACAAAGCAATTTCTTTGCTACGTACATTCCACGTAAATAAAAAAGTTATGTTACGCATACACAAATAAACATCCTTTATTACACGCAGCAAAGAAACCACCAGGTTTCAAGAGTTTCTCGTGGAGTTTGGTTTAAGCCACTAGACAGTCACCGTACAACAGAGGCTCCTGTATTCCATTCCTGCACCTTCCCGTTAAGTACCTTCAGTTTTTTCCCTTCCTCCCACACACCCTCCCCGCACTCCGAGGCGGGGGAGCGGCGGCCGAGGCCAGGTGGGAGCTGAGGGCAGCGCCAGCCGAAGCGCCCGTGCTCTCCAACACGGACCGGGGGGCCGAGATGGGGGGGGGGGAAGGGCGAGGGCAGCGCGCCCACCACACAGCTCGCCCGGCTTCAGGCCCCCCTCCTCCCCCCGCAGGTCCCGCTCTACTTCGGCCGCAAAAGCACAATGGGGGCTCCCGGCCAGGTCCAGCGCGCAGAGCCCCCGCCCCCCCTTCGTCCTCCCCCGCACAGAGCCCTCACCATCCCTTCGCGCCGCGGCCCCAGCATTCGGCTGCCTGAGGGGAAAGAGCGGCAGGGACTGTGGGCGGCTCGACCCCTCGCCCCTTCTTTCCGCCTCCCCTCCCCCCCCACGGCACAAGCAGTACTCACAGCGGCGCAGCGCGGCATGGCCATGGGCGCAAAGGTGAGAGGGGGAGGCGGCGGCCGTTCCCACCGCTCCTCACACGCCCGCTTCCAGCCCCAGCCAAAGCAGCGACTACTGCCTCACGCCGCCGCGGCTCCCTTTAAACCCCCCCCAGCTCTCCTATTGGGCAGCTTCGTACGATGCACGTCCTCGATTGGTCCACCTTCTCAGCCCCCTGCCAAACAGGAAACGGATCGAACGACTTCCGGCAAGCCGGGCCGCGCGGAGGGGTCTGGCGGCAGGGGGGGCGGCGCAGGTGCCTCGCCGCGTGTTGAGACGAACCCAAGGTCGCAAAATAAGAGATTTTACCTTGAAAAGTACTGAGAGCCGGGGCGCCTATCGCGAACAACACTGGATGGCGAGAGTTTGGGTAGTTAAGAGCCGGCACCAAGGGTGCTGCTGGGCGAGGGCCGCGGCCACCGCTGCACAGAGGCGAGTGACAGCTTTGGTTTTAAGCTTCACGTAGGGCTTCAGGAAGGCACGTCAGTACCAGCAGCACGCCAGTAACAGTTTAATAACTAGTCCCGAGATTCAGGAACTTCAGCTCTACAGTAGCTGCTTAAACTGACAGAAAAGTGTCAGCTATTCTGCAGTCTCCCAAAATTGGCATTATATGTTTACTCACATATGCACAAGTTAGTATTTTTATATCCTTCACAAGGACAGTTTTCCTGAATTCCCAAGTGCCAGATGGTTCTGTTTATGAACATATTTAACTGTGGCTAAATGCTCATCCTCCACTGATAGTTTTTTCTTGCGCAGTACCTGTAAGACTACAGATCAAGACTTGCAAAACAAAGCAAAAGGAAAAAAAAAAACCCCACACGCTTGTGTAAGAAACAGATTTTGAATGATACCAGTCTAACATTTTATTTATTGCATACAAAAGGATTTCTTTTGACAATGGAATTTTATATGAAAAGTAATTTGATGTATACTGTTGAGAATCTTAGCTTCAAAGTCAAAGATGCTGCAGAAAACTTAAGGCAATGCATCTAAGCATATAAAGCACAGTAAGTGGTGGAAATTTTCAAAATCAAAGCCTATTCTTTTTCCTTCCCTTAAATTACAGTTAAGTCACAACTTTTTGGAACAGAAGTAGGCTGCAGCTTTATTAGCCCCTGCAGTAGCACGTAAGATCAGAACACTGATTCCTGGCAAATACCTAAGTGTTCAACATCACGTTACAATGTTATGCATACATTTAAAAGCAAGACAATTATCAGTAGCAGTTATAAAACAAGTCAATTCATGGACCACTAAAATACCTCTAGTACCAGGCACCCCCAAATCAGGCGCATAAAATTTCCTAAAAACACAAACCCCAAAATCCCCCAAAGCTGTGCTTTGTCCTGTAAGGAAGCCAAAATAGATTCTATCGCATACCCAGGGTCTCAGTTATTTCTGAGGCCCCATTTTTTTTTTTTGTCCCATGTCTCTGAAGTACCTTCTTGGAAACATTTAAAAGTGAATATCACATCAGACTTCAAGCATCAGTGCTCAGATAACCTCCCTCCTCTTCAACAGTCACCAAAGGACAGAAAGCATCTGCTCAGTCCTTCCAGTTACATTCATTCATTTTTACCACTGCAGCTTCAACTTCATACTCACTTTCAGTTTCCTACAGCCATAATGTTCAAGAAGCTTTAGCATAAAACCATGTCAGGTTTTGAAGCAGTGAAATCACGTGTTGCCTCTCTCCCATATCCCTCACCGTACAAGCACAAAGTGGTTTTAAGTTCAGTTTTAGCAATGCAATTAAGGTTGAAAACATCCATTTGTCACACATGCTGGAATAGAACTTCTCTCCACCTAAAGCCTCAGCGCCAGACGTGTTAAGTTTGTTGCCAGCAATAGACATTGCACTGGCAAATGCTACTCCTAACAGATTTTAAAAAAATAAATAATAAAAGGGAAGCAGCTTTAACCAGACAAAACCAGGCATCAAATTAGATAATATTCATAAATGGATCACTTTTTTAGTGTAAACATAACAGTTCATCTTCTAGGTTTAGTGTAAACCATTGTACACAATCTGATTATGAAAGACAAAGACAAGAGAAACTGAAGGTATTTATTATTCAATCCACTTACAAAGCAGGTGGCTTAATGCAAGCTTATTGACATGTTCGTGTATGATCCCCGAGGAACATCTTTTCCAAAGTGACAGTAATACTGTCTCAATGTTTCTGCACATTTGCATTTTGCAATGTTGAGCACATTTAAATAAACTATAATCTATCATATGTGAAAGTATGTTGATGAGCAACTTGAATCCTGATGTGGATTAAAACATCCTCCAAAGGCAAAATGTTAGTACATTATAACTTAACTCTATATACTATATTATGCAGCAAATCTTAACTATAGAAAATATTTCAATCAGTGATGGACTGTTGGTAATTTATAAAGAGGGAATCTATGATCAAGGCAAAAACTAGGTAACCACATAATTTGTGTCTCATTTTCTACAGAAATTTACAGGCTTTCAATTTACTAATGAAAAAAATAAAACAAGAGACAAGTGGATTTAGCTAACTTTATTAACTTTAAAACTAATAAAAATCCCAAGACAAGCCTGGAATCCTTAGAAGTTCTATGAATGCATGTATACCTGCCACTCCCCCACCCCCACCCCCCCAAAAAAAACCCCCAAATCCCCAAAAAACCAAAACCCCTGCAGCTCTAAGTCCTTATTGAATGGTTTTATATTTAAAAAACCCCACCAAAACCAAAAACACAAACCAAAAAACCCCCTCAATGTGCGCAGATACTTCAACTTAAGTTAGCAGAAGACCAAACAGATTCTAAGCTCTTTTTCCATTTCCCTAATAATTCTTTCAATCTGCAAGTATCTACAATCCAGCTAACTGAAATCAACATTTAGTGTTCACTAGAGCTGTTTCACAGCAGCAAATATTTAAGTTAGGGATTCAAATTTCTAGACATAGGAAGAAAATGATAAATACAATCTGAACAGCAGTCTAAATGTTTAATATTGACATTCAAATATATCTGCATTGTGCTGAAATTTTAAAAACGAACACAAAAATCCAAACAGACAAAAACTCTGGTGATGAGTATGCTATATGTATCAGTCAAACTGAATATAGTTCATATTCTGTTCCCAGCATTAAGGATGTTATTTGACTCAGAACTAATATTGTAAATATACAGCAGCCATTTTTTCCTAATTCAGGAATGTCTCAATACATAATATTATCCTTTTCTAGATGATCTTTATACATTTAAACTAAAATATATGATCGATTAAATTAAGGAATCCGAGGTTAGTAATGAGTGAAATCATACTTTCAAAGCTCGATACTATGTAAAACAAACCAAAAAAAAGAGACCACACAATTCTACTTACTAAAGCAGCTAATCTTGCCTGCAAGTTTGGGGTCACAAAGCCCATAATATGTGCAAACAAATGCAATACAAGGAACCATGCAAAAATACAGTAATGAATTAAAAGAAAAAAAAAATGTAAAACCTAAAAAAAAGTTTTATAAATACACTTAAACTCAACTGTCTTCTACATAAACTGTAGGTCTAGCATTAGTTGTACCATATAGCAGAGCCAGCACTCTAGGTTCAATGCTTCCAAATCTGCGCAGGTAAGTCATGCCATCTTTGGTTGACTGCAGTACCAGGAAGGATGAGAGGGAGCGAAAGGGAGGACAAGAGTTCTGGAAAGCGCTGTCAACTTTCACTAGGCAGTTGAGCCTCAATGTCCACTCTGCAAATGGGGCACTTCTTGTTAGTAATCAACCACTGATCTACACATACTTGGTGGAAAAGGTGCATACATGGAAGGCGCCTGTCATCAGAACAGAAAAACAATTGTGTTAATAAAGCATTCCCATATCAACATACCCATTGGAAAAATGGGTTTTGCTATTGAGGTGTCTATTCTTTTTGCACATGTATGTTTTTCCACAAGTTTCACTAGCCTTTCCAGTTGAACCTGCATTTTGTCTAGTTCCAAGAAGAATAAGATATGGGCAGTGAAATCAAGCATCAGCTAGCTTCTGCTGTATTACACGGATTTAAGCCTGCTATAGCTTAAGTAGCATTACTCCAGAAAAACTAAAATTGATGGTCCCGATTAACTCAGGGTTATCAGCTTGGGCTCATGTTACAAGACAGACAGTCAACTTATGGAGGACCAGAAAATAACCTACATTCTACCCAAAGATAGACTGAACGTGTGTTTTCAAATGCAACTCATTTTACTTATTGGTTCAATGACAGATGCTCTTTAATTATAACTGTTACCCTAGGGAGTATTGCAAAGAGTAGTGTACCATGTTCAAGTATGGTCTCAAAGCCAGCACATTAACATTATATTCTGATATTCAGTGGTACTGTTTACCTGACATCTTCACCTTCCTCCAATATAGACAAACAGATGGTACACTTTTCCTCTGTGTCTTCTTCTGTTCCTTCCTCCCCATCTTGTTTGCAGTGCAGTTTCCTCTGTGAGAACCAATCAGTTGTTACCTTATTAGTAGAGATGACATTATTGACAAACTGAGTAAAATCTGTTTTTAACACATATTCAACACATACTTCGTTGAAAACATTTCGTACTGTTTATTCAAATGTATTTGAACCAAAATGAATCAAGAACTAGCACTTGAAGCAAAATCACAGCACATTTCAGATTTAGTTAACTATTGTTAATTACACAAGTCTGCTGGACTGTGAATTTATTAATTTCATATTGTTGCAACCAGCCCTTTTACTTGTGGTCTATGCATAAATATCTTCATTTCATTCATGAAGAGGGAGAAAAACCCCACCTCCTTTCAAGCCTAGTATCTTCAGTCACTTTTTATCAAGTGTGAAAGAACACTATGTAAATGTGGATGGAATTCGTTATTATGGTATAATAAACTCCAACTGAGAGGCAACTTCAGCTGCCAAAATTCTGTACCAGATTCAAAACTTCCCAGTGCCCCCCTAATGTGACCAGAGTAAAGGTTAAAATGATACATACCAAGCAGGTAAGCATCACGAACAATTTATTGCAAAAATAAAGTCTCGCTTTACTTGCTAAGTTCTCACTGAAGTCTGTTGACAATTTAGCCATTATCAATAGTTATTCATTGCTCACAAGGCTATCCATAACTGCTGGATAAGTTATTCAATCATATCAAAACACTTTTGTTTACCACATTACAGTAGCTCTTTATCTAGGGACCAAATTTTTATTTTATTTGTGAAAGTGACATTGTAAGCTTTGCTTACAACCCTTGAAATTGCAAGATAGAGAAAACATGCACTCTTTGAAGCTGGTATTTATGCAGATTTAAGCTAAATGTAAACGTTACTACATTTTCAAAGAAATATTACAGACAGGCCACAATTTCAGAAATCCTCACCTTTTTGTATTTATGTGGATACGTGCATCTTTCTATAGTTCCCTGTGTTGCTCCACGATTAACATTGCCTAATCGTTCCTCCAAGTGAATCAGCTCCTAAAACAATTATCAAGGAATAAACAGTGTAAGAACTGTTATTTCAGCTACCTTGAGTAAATATTAATTTTGTTCTAACCCATTTGCAGAAAGACAAACTCTCAATTCCCAACTTACACAAATTCAGGCAAAGCAGAAAAGAGTATGTTGTGTGGGAAAAGTGATGGGTTTCTGTAGAAAAAACCCACACAACACTGCCTGGTATTTTAGGCTATAGGGAAACACTGTTTTACTACTAAAAAAAATTAGGAACTGTTTGTCAGCTAGGAATCAGTTATTGGTATGTTCACACGTACTTACATGTCTAATGAGGAAAATGCAATTAAAATGCACTACGTAAGTATTTGCTTTCTAACAGACATTAAGGCTTAGAAGAAAAAAAATTCCTTAAGTTGACACACAATGACTGATTTTTCTCCAGCAATAAGTTTATTCGAACCATGAGATGTCACTGAAGATGTTTTCAGTGGACTAGGTCATTAACTCTCTGCATCTGATATCTTTTTTTTGTTTGTTTGTTTGGTTTTTTTGGTCATGTCCCTGTCCCCCCCACCCCCCCACCCCTTCCCTCAGTTTTGGCTTCTGCACTGCATAAACAGGACAGCACTGTTGAAGTTGCCAAGTCGCACCCTCACGAGGAGGATCCTGGCATAGTTTTTCAGAGACAGTACTACCTTTTACCAACATATCATGTGAATACGGCATCCTACGAACTAGGCTGGTGGGCAGAGCAAGATGCACTGTCAGTTAATAACCACCTACACCTACATCGTCCAGGGTACCTTTTATTGACTGACTTTTCAATGTGCTTTTGTCCCAGTTCATGATAGTGAGGTAATTTTATAAATAAAGGGTATTTTTTTAATGATTCTTTTACTTCTATATATAGAACTAGCTCTACCATATACCCTCCCCATATTCCCTCATGACACATTTTGACATATATCTAGTTTTATTCTATTACAAACCTCAAAATTGCCCCTGAAAGGGCCTCTGAATGATGTTCCATCCAATCCCGATGAAATGTAACGGATGTGAGGGTAGCCCGCCATGTCTGGTACCTATTCAAACAGCAGATGTTAAGTTAAACCTATTTAGAACAGTTTCAGTATTTTACTGTTCAGTTTGTAAAAGTTAAAATCCTTCTGCTTTTATTGAATCACTTATTATTCACACTTCTCAGCTTGAGCATACAATTCTAACTGATGGCATAACACACCACCACTCTGAGCTCTCTAAACATAACCAGAAGCAACGCAGAAGTGGGACTAGATCCTCTATAATAATCTCTCCACATCTGCGTTACATATTGCTTGGTCTCACGTCCCAAGTCCCAAAATCTCAACCTACTTTGTATAAACTGCCATAAATATCTACCTATTTTTGTAAACAAAACACCTAAATGCTACGCATGAAGTTATGAAAAGGACTTGCTGTAGATTCTCAAACGCAAGTTTTCGTTACCACAGAAGAAACAAGGCTAATACTCAGTCTGGACAAAACAGCCAATATCCTTATCTTGCCCAAAACAACTGATCATCTTCAGACACACTTCAAATTTAAAGGCAGATAAAAAAACAAACAAACAAACAAAAAAACCACTTAAAACTCACATCTGAAGTCACAGGCCACTCTACATACAGTGTATTCAAGCATCCACTGACTTCCTTGCATATTAAGAGATACAAGCAGTGAACAAAATACCGGTGTCCAGCAATATACCCTACAGACACTTCAAGCACCAGTGCTTTTCATACAGGAAAGCAGAAAGGTAGTTAAAATATCAAGGACCACCTGCACAGCAGGGCTTCTGCATTCTATTTTTACCCCTGCAAGATGAGCGAATAACGGTACTGACTTTTTGTCAGAAACACACCAGCAGCAACTTTTAATGAACAGGTGGAAAAAACCCAAAATGATCAGCAGATTCAGTTTACTTAATCAGGTAGAGTGCACTGATACAAGGACTGTAAGCAGCAGTTCATTTGGAAACAACAGTAAGTAATTGAGAAATACTATCTTCCTTTCTGTGTTATCAGCTGGTAACATCTCTGCTGCTGCATATGACAGCTCAGAATTCATCTCATGAGGCTGTCAACAAGTCAGACATCCCAGATATTATTCATGAAGTCAGGTTTTCACGTGTGGCTTTTCTTATTTCCAGTAGACACTTCTAAGCTTAACATATATAAAGGTGTAAAACTGAATTAATAAATTGTGAGAAAGCACAGGCCTAGGCAAAGTTACTCACATAATATAACAGATCAATAAGCAACCTTTCTATATTTTTCAAATCCAGTCTGGTAACTAAAAGCTGACAGGGATAGAGAAGATTTCTCTGCCCTAAATATTTTTTTTTTTTTCAGAAAAGAAAACCAGAATCTGATTATTTTAAAGCAGTTTACATGGTGCTTGTTAAATGACAACCAGTAGTGCCAATTTAAGCCGCAAATACAGCCACGATATTAGTATTAGATTTTTACAAACCAGAGTAATAGAAACTGAAGATTTAACTTGCAGAATGTTTCTAGAATCCTAATGCAGGAGGTGCCTCTCATAAGCAGCCTAAATATCTGTTTGTCTGGTACTAATTAATGCTGGAGACAGTAAACAAGCAAGACAGGATGACTGCTGCAAACTCCAACAGCGTATCAGTTTAAAGATCTAAGTTGTTACGCACTATGCAGAGTGTATTTACAGAGCTTATATACTAACATATGAATTCAATATGATTGCAAATATAGAATTTTAGATCACAATATACGTATCTTCATCTGCATGCCTAAACACCTCATGTAACATCTGTTGGTGTCACAGGTCTTACTGTTTGACAATAAAAACTGCGGCTGTAACAAAGGAATTTGGGAGACTGCATTAAAAGTACGATAATTTGTAAAAACTACATTGTAAGAAATCTGTTTCAGATGATCGGTGATTTATGATCCATTCTCCATTTAAGCGTGTTATTCTACTTGGTCCTCCAATTACAGAGACGCATTTAAAGAACTACGTCACTCATCCACACTATGAATGTATTTGTTGTCCCAGGTTTTTAACTAGGCACAGACCTGGCTGGCATCATTTGGAAGTTTCCATTGCCTATTATTTCATTGTGAATTGATTGCCTCCGCTCAGAGGAAAGGAAACTCCTGACAAAACCTAACCACAGTCTCAGGAGTGACTTTCACTGCTTGTTTTTCTGATTCACCAGGATTTGAAAATAGTCTGTTGGAAAACAATGCATCTGATAGCACAGATACTGCATCATTAGAGGTGTATTACTGCAATGCATTAGTTACAGTTCCAATTGCCTCAAAGGTCAGAGTTTAGCAACTGCAGTGACATGCACCTGGACAGGTCTCCCATTCAGAACAAATTCTGCTACTGGAGGCTATCTATCTAAGAAATCTACTAAATTTATCACTACAAAACCAACCAAGAATTTCTCAGAGTACATACCACAACAAAATACTGAACTTACACAACAGAAATACTGGGTGGGACAATACATTTTCATGCTAATAAACGGGCCTTCATGTTATCCCCATGGGGGATAACACACTTTGCGTAACACCTCTGCAAAGTTATCTGACCATAGATTACGTACAGGCTCTTTTGTAAAACACTGTGAGAGCACAGCTTACATTTCTGGCCAAGTAAAACACTGTATTTCAAAAAACCAGCTCTGTTAAAAAAAAAAAAAAGCTCTTTTACACTCACAGAATAAGCAGTCTGCTAACATAGCAAGATTTTAACTACTTACATTTGTGACTACAAGCTGGAGGAAAGACAGGCAAGAGAGAACCATCAATAATGCCCAACTAAGAACAGTCTAATCAAAATCCCTTTGACAACTTCAAATGCAAAGAGAAGATTCCAGCTCTTTTGAAACAGCTTCACACACAAATGGAAGCGTGTTTTCAGTAAGTTTTCATATTGAACATAAGAAAAAAGGAAAAGCTTAAAGCTAACGAAGAAAGTAAAGAGTTAAAGGTAATGCTAGCCTGCACGAAGTGCTTGTATCTGTTCTTTTGGATACAGTCAAATTAGACTATATACTTTAAAGCAATATACTCTGGACCGGCAAATTTCAGTACAAGTTTGCCAAGAACTGTTTGTTTCCTGTAGAACAAGTATCAACTGTTTCTTGTTTTGCACTTTCTATTGACACTTTCCGCTACCACAAAAATTTGCAACAACTAAGAAATTCAAGGCTAAATCCGAACCATTTACAACACAAGCATTCTGAAACAGTTTGAAACCGCTAACCTGCAGGAAAGATTTTCCTCCTTGCTACCTTTGTTTAACCACCTTCCATCTTTCCAGGATCTTTTTGCCTTTCAGTTGCCAGTCATGAAGAGATTCTTCCATTGTATGGTACTACTTACCCTGTCCATCTCAGCCTTTTATTCAACGGTTCACATTAAGTACGATCTTCATATATATTAAAACAAATCCAAACAATAAGCTTATCCAGTTAACCGCTTAGGTCCACATGAATACTCAAAAAGAAGTAAAACAGATCAATTAAAATCTTAATAAGCCAAATTCAGACAAGGAAAATTTGCAGTTTTCATAAAGAGACACTGTGCGAAGGAACAAGTAATGAGTGCCGCATAGCTAAAACCTATCTATGTCTGAGGGGAACATAAAATCAGCGCCCTCCAATCACCTACAAAAAACTGAAGAACAGTAATTCCAGTCCATATTAAGAAAAAAGTAGCAGCTGCATTACAAAAGTCCATTTTCTTATTTGAATAACGCAGTTAAATTTGATGCAGCTAATCAAGGCTATTTCACAACTAAAGTTCACCTTGAACTATTATTGCTATATTAAGTTATAGCCTTAAGCTAAGCATTCAGATATTTTACAGGAAGTTTGTTAGCTTTTTTTGTATGGAACAGTTGCATCTCTTAGAGCTGTGATGCCTGTATGACTACACTCTGAGTGACGCACATCTACCATAATGTGGACCCACTGACCTCCAAATCGCTCCCCAATTTTTACAACTAAGTGTAAAGATGGCCTCAACCACTCTGAGTCATTCAACAGTTAAAGGAACAAACCAGTAAGGCTCTGAAATAGAAGAAAAAGGGGGGACAGCATATGAAAGCTGGATGTATAACACCTGAGAGAGGTTAAGTTACCATAACTTTTTTTTTTTTTTTTTTTTTAAAGTTATAAACAGAGATATCCCTCTGACTGGCAAGCTGCAGTTTACGTTCACAGATAAACTAAGGAGTCTTCTCAAGGCTTGCATCCACCCTAGAGAGATTTATTACACCATAGCTAGCAAACTGCAAAGTCCAGATAACCTCCCCCCCCCCAAAATTCACAGCCAACAGGATAAGATTCAAAAAAGCAGAAGAAAATGGAGTCAAGAGACTGGAACAGCATATCCTAGGAACTTTGATTAACGGGTAGCTGAAACAATTTGAGAGGCATGTAGATAGACTCCATTATTTAAGATGTTTTATAAAACATAAACTATAAAAAAAACCTCACCAGAAAACCAAAGCCACAAAACAACCCCAAAAAAACACCCAGCACCAAATCCCACTACTATGCATAGTATGATCTGAAAATTGTATCTGTAGCAGATTTGCATGTTTTAAAAACAAGCTAAATAGAATACTCTCAGTGGCAGGTTTGTTGTTTAAGTTTTAAATAGTCAAAATCCCAGACCAGTTGTAGTTAGTTATTCACCTAAACAAGAGTAAGAGCATACTAAGTTAAAAGGCACACAGGGAACACTGCTCACTTCAGGTCTATATTCCATTTAAAAATTACTTATCAGTTTAGAGCCAAAGAGATTTTGGTTTTCTTCTTTGATTATGAAGAGGATAAGATGGAAGGGGGGAGAAACAAGACCTTCTAGTTTTAACCTCCCCCCCCCCCCCCCCCATTAAATGACAAAAAGGAACAAATCCAATTCATAAAAATAACCCTTTCTTTAACAGAGCAGATTTAAAATATAAAGCACTGATTTTTTTTTTTTTTTAAAAAGTATCCTAGTAACAAACTCGTATTCAGAGCAAGTTCCTGGTTCAAAGCTGAACTAAATTACAGTTTCTAAAGGAATGTCTGCAGACTTTTGAAACTTTGAAATAGCAAATAACACATTATTCTCAATTTTTCTAATCCTTTCTTATTTTTTGATGCCTGAAAAATGTTAGAAATATTCTCATCTTTGAAACTACAAAAAGTAACCAATTTTACAGTTAAACATAGCATTCTAGTCATTCAGGTAAATGGATAACATCTGGAAAACATGAGTGTCCTGGTTTCAGCTGGTATGTTTTGGATTTAGTATGAGAACAACATTGGTAACACATACTGTTTTAGTTGTTGTTAGGTAATGCTTACATTAAGTCAAGGACTTAATATACTAGATGATCTTCAAGGTCCCTTCCAACCTAAACCATTCCATGACTTTTTCAGCTTCCCACAGAAGCAGAGAGGGAGCACAGACAGGACAAGCTGGCCAAAGCAATATTCCATACCAGAGACGTCATGCTCAGTATATAAACAGGGGTTGGCCAGGGGGCAGGAACCCGCAATTGCTGCTCGGGAAGGGCTGGGCAGTCGGTCATTGGGTGGTGAGCAATTGTAGTGCATCACTTATTTGGTATATTCTTTTATCATTATTGTTACCATTATTTTCTCTTCCATTACTGTTCCATCAAACTATCTTTCTCTCAGGCCCACGAGGTTTCCTTTTTTCCCCCCAATTCTCCTCCCTGACCCCACTGGGGGAGGCAGGGAGTGAATAAGCAGCTGCGTCGCCCTGGTTGCCACTTGGGCTTACATCACGACAGCGAGACCCAGGAGAGATGGCAGTATAGAGAAGGCAACCATTTCAGGCTGTCCTCAGGCCAAATTTAGAAACATCTGGAGGGTTTTTTTTGGACTTTTCCCCTTCCACATTCCACTACAAACTAGGATGCCTTTTCTTTCCTGAAGCAACAGAAGAAAACTTACAGCCGTAAGTGTGGTTTAGCTAGTTAAAGCTATGGCTGGTATATTGTTCATCATGCAAAAGTCATGTTCCTTTTAACATCCATCTCAGCTTATTAAATTATGGAAATTCCCATCCTGTCCACCTAGCTGTGGTAACTGGTGCTGGGCACTCTGAGTCAAAAAGCAAACAGTGCCAAAAGAGCAGCCAAAGTCACTCAGAGTGAACAGAAATTGAAGTGGCATCTAACAACAAGCACTGGCATCAGGTAAGAATAGAGGAACAGAAAAGCTTCTGTTCTCCTGTGTCTTTCTTGTCTGATGTTTCATTAGTTATGCCATGCATTGATCTTCAGTTGATTCTTCCTAAAAGTGTTCAAGTTCGCAGAATGGAATTCATCATAAAAATCACTTTGACAGAAGATCTTTCCTCAGCACATACATGGCATTAAAGCAATAATGGTGGGAACACAAACTACTCTAAGCCAGGGTCACACTGTGTTAAATCAAGCAGGGAAGATGCCTAATCATTGTCTACACAGATACGAAGGAAGCTCTTTTCAACTGCTTTTAATCTAGGATTCCTCCTGAAGCAACATTTAAACAGGAGAAATTTTTCTTCAACCAAGCTAAAAGAAAAGGAGATTTTGTTTCCCCCACCCTCTATTTGGACTGTCAAAGGTGCTGAACACTATCTCCCCCAAACAGATCTTTATCGTTTTGTCTCCCTGCGGATTAAAACTTCAGTCTACATTCCAGCGCTGACTAGATGAAGATTAGATTATCTGCAATCCAATTAAAATCTGAAATTGATATATCAGAGTTCTAGTGTCATTAAAGCCCAAATAATCCATTATGCCCTTTATGGCCTGGCAGTAGTTTGAAGGGGTTTTAGTACTCCAGAGCAGACAGGAAAAAGGCACACTGCCTACTGGGCAGCATGCTATTTCAAAAAGTGGATTCAACATAAATGAGTTTTTTAGTTGAGCTATTGCATGAGTTACTTTAAAAGATGCCCCCCGCCCAACAAAAAATGGAGAACATCAACATTTGATGACATCTCTATCAAGAATACACCTCATGAGCCTTGTAAATTGCTATTTAGCACCCTCTGTGCTTACTGAAGGAAGAAAGCACTCCTCGTAACATTAAACACTGAGCAGAAGGACTCTAATCACAGTTCAGCCTCTCCTCCCCTGCCCCTATTCCTAAAGCTACAATGAAAAAACCCAGGTGACAGCTGCCAGTAATGTGTTGCTCTAATAAAAACTAAAATGGCCCTTTTGTTTAATATCCAGTTAAGTTTGTTACATTAAAATCTTCACTGACTACTTGCTCTATATTCAAAGTAAATTTTCCTGACAGATCTGTTGTACTCTCACATGCATGCAAATGAAGAAAGCTTTGGCTTTTATTATTGCCATAGAAGGGGTAGAATTATCAAATACATTATTATCGTATTTGTTAGTTAAATAGGAAGGAACAAGCAATGTAAGACCAGACTGTGAAGAGACAGCTATTACAGTATTGATTGTAAATTTACACTTTGATTCCTAGATGTGCATTCTGGCTACTAACAGATGAATTTTGGATGAACAAGACTTACAGGTTGATTTTTAATTACAATTTCAGCATTCACTTAGAGATAAGCCCACAGTTTTGATTAGCTTATCTAGCTTGATTAGTAGCTAAAGTTGCTGAAGCCTTAGGCCACAAGCTGCAAACTTCCACCTAGGTAAGTTGAACTTGTCTACTTAGTTACACAAAGGAAGGCCCTGAGACTGGTACAAACCAGGAGATAAAAAAAAGCTACTACCATCAGCAGAGGCTGCAAACTGACAAACTAAGAAGTTAACAGCCACCTGGAGACAGAGAAAGAATCCAATAAGGAATAAGAAGATCCCAGACCATAAATTACCATTGGACCAAGGGGCGTGTGCAAGGCGCCCAAAGGGCGGATGCATAAGGGTATGATTGCCCAGGAATTCCTTTGTTCTGGGTCCCTCTCTGGCAGCACCCAGCTCGAGCTGTCCTTGCTGCTGTGCCACTCAAATAAATTATTTTGGGAGGGATTTTTGCCTGAGACTGTGCTACGGGAGACCTAGGGTGAAGAAACTTCTTTAATGAGCCACACAGAATACCACATAGAAACACTAAACATACTCCATTAAACTAAATTTGTGTCTCTGTGAATTTCCATTAAGCAAAATTAAGAATATTTTAAATAAACCTACAAACATTCTTTCAAAAATAATACTCTATAAAAGTCAGAGAGTTATGCTGATTTTCCTTGGTTTTCTACTGTAGATTAAAAAAAAGTTATGTGTAACAAGAGACTAGTTTACCCTCACACTTCCTGTTGCTCATAACACTTCATGCTACAAAACTATACACTTTATCACACATAATTAGGTTGATGAACACCAAATATTATTTGAAAACAACCAAATCTGTAGGTGGAATTCTAGCTGTGCTGTATACACACAGTAAAAATAAAATACCAGTGCTAATCCTCATGCACTGGGTGGAAAGTTGGTACCTTTTAACAATCCAAAACTCATTAAGAAGAATCTGAACTTTAAAAATCAGATGCAGAGGGTCAATGCATTGCAATGCAAGTGACAATTTAATTCAAGTATGTTTCATTTTACAGGCGCTGAAGCTAGAAATGTCAGTGTTCTAAACTGTTTTCTCTTATTAGTCATGAGCCTGTTCTACTGGGAGCAACACACAGAAACACTGGAGTATATTCTTCAATTGAACCACTAACTTTTGCAGCAACGTACACGTCCAATTAAGTGCAGTAAACCTTAAAATAATTTTCCTGAGAAACAAAATAATTACAGTGACCAACGATCATCACTTTTCATAAGCTATCTCCTTACCATTAGAGGAAGAGCCCCTATTTGCAAGTGATGAAGTCGAGGAGGCGCATGGTAGTGGGCCAAGTGAGGATGCAAGGGCCCTGGAGGGTAAGTAGCTGCAGTCACACCAGCTTCAATTCCCAGTTCCCTGTCACATGAATGAAAGCGGCATTACGCTACAGCTATATCTTGACTCCTAGATACAATTCCACTGCTTTGGAAAGCATACAACACAGCATAGCTACCATTAACAGTTTTACGTAAGAATTTTTTTTAAACTTATTTAAACTTTTCTAAAGAATCATCTTAATCCTACCGGAACTGAAAGTTGTTTTTAAATCAGCTGTGAAGATTTGGTATAATAAATCACTAGAGGCAACTCCACATTTATTGAGCCCAGGAATATTATCAGTGTGGAGTCTTCTCTGTAGCTCACGCTGTGGGAACAGCTGCTGTCACACATGCACCTCTTCCCTAATGGTCAAAATTTTTTTTTTTTTTTTTATAACAAATATATTGCGGAACTTAAAACTAACCTTCATGAGTGGGCCTGATACAATTTTAAATTAGTTCAGACAAAGAGGAGAAAGAATAAATTAGTCTGTACTCAAATCCAAACCTATTTTACAAAGAACATAATTATAACAATGTCTTCAGCAGTGTTTTACTTGCCTATTTTAAAATCAAATCTTGAAATGACTGACCTAGAGTCAGTAACACTCAATTCCATTTTAAAAGCAATGGATAAATATCCCTAGAAATATATTTAAGATACTAAGTACTCAAAGCAGTATTTCAAAGTCATATCAACATCTACAAATTTTAAACTACAGGTACATGCAGCATTTTTTAAAATCACAGCCTGCATTATCAGCGCCGTGATCAGCACATCATGCTCTTTTGTCCTGAGTCCCAAAGAACTAAAATAGTATCCAATTACTAACCAGGCAGATCTCTCTGGAGCTTGTCGAGGATGGGAAGACATCGTCTGAGGCACATGAATGTGATGCCCATGACCATAATTGGGATGCATTCTGTGAGGATGGGGAGGAGGCCGTTCATGAGCACGTCTAAACAACATAAAACAGCAACAGTTAATTTCACATACTTGTTAGTATCAAGAAAGCAATACTCATAATCAAAACATTACAGACTGAATTAATGGAATGCATT
Source organism: Burhinus oedicnemus (assembly GCA_008921705.1). Taxonomy (NCBI): domain Eukaryota; kingdom Metazoa; phylum Chordata; class Aves; order Charadriiformes; family Burhinidae; genus Burhinus; species Burhinus oedicnemus. The sequence goes on along the minus strand of VFFE01007253.1, from coordinate 2,447,666 downwards.
TAAAAGAAAAAAATAAAACTCCCTATACAGTATTTTAATTTCAACTTTAGATACAAGTCAGAAACTAACTATAATACAGATTTCATATTCAAAGACAAAATCAGCTTCAACTACTGTGATCTGCCCTTCACTTTACAGCTGTGACTACAGAAGGACTGACAAAGTGTTTAATCCTAACCTCAAACTACAGTTAGGAAAGCAAAGGCCACGTGACGGTCATGTTGAGATTCAGCGTCATTCACAGCTATGCTGCAGTTTATTTCTAGTAAAAGTATACCAGCAAAAGTAATTAGGAGAAACTCAATACACTAATTGGAGGACATTTTCCTTGAAACATGTTTGTGTTATAGCTCAAGTAATAAGAACACACAGTTTTTTCCATGCCAGCTGGTATAGAACAGCTACAGTTTTGGAAAAAAAATCTTCAAAAAAACCTGCTGGCTGACTTCTGTTACTTTACCGCTTCACAGTTACAGAAAGAAATGGATTGGTATTTTTCTTTCCATTGCTTTCAAGGCAAAAAGTATTTTTTTTGTTCAACCTAGAAACTCGGATTTTGCCAAAAGCAGTACACTGTCTTCAGATTCAGTACCACCTTGAACTACCTGACAATGTAGACTAGACATTTTGTAAATTTACATGTCTAGAGAAGTAAAAAGTTACTTAACAGTACACTATTCTCTCCAGAGATATCTGTCAAGCTTGTATAAATTAGGTTAGAAGAAGTATCAGTTTTCTGCAATGGTACAGGCCAACACAGGAACAGACCTATTGGCAGAACTACTCCTAGTCTCACCTCCCTTCAGTTTATCAAATAGCTATAAGGAAAAATCTGGAAGAACATATTTTAATAAAAAACCATAGCAAAACAAATTCCACAGTTCCATAAAAATTTAGTATCATATAGGCCCATTTTTCCTAAGATTAGTCTTAATTTAGAAGAAACACATTTGAAATTATTTCTACAAATATAAAACTCCTACGCTGTCTATCCCACAATCTTAGTATAAAGTGGGTGAACAGATTTAAATTAACGGAAAATCCGTATGTTATATAAACGCAGTGCACCCCCATACATTGTCTTTTGCACATTTTGTGGCTGATTCCAAGACCCTACAGAAGTTATAGCTGTTGTACCCACACTTAAGACATGAGAGTGAGAAGAGGACTTAAACCATTCTCTACTTCCAAACCTGAAAAAGTCCTATATATTGTTAAACACAAGGTATACAAGCTAGATGATCCCATATGCTGTTTCTAGAAATGAAGGATAAAACAACATCCTAAGAACACTCTGAGATGCTGGGACACAGAACCAAAGGAACTGCAAATCTGCTGGCAGTCTCAGTCTGTGTATTAAATAACGGAGCAAATATACACAAGTTTCTGGTTGCCAGAGTATAATCTGATTTATATGAGGTTGGGCCAAGACACTATAATATATTGATTTCGCATGTAATTTGTATGAGGATGAGGGGGGGGGGAAAGAAAGACCAAGGGCAGAACAATTTCATAAGATTACAAAACAATAGAGGAGAAACCTAATGGAGCAAACTGACACTGTCTGGCCTGAGATTGGTGACATCAGAGAGAATGTCAAGGAAGAACCTATTATCAACATTTGGCTACAGTTTCTATACATACAAATAAAATTCTCTAGGCTAAAAAGTGCCAGTATTCACATTTCCAATCTCCAAACTACCAGAAAGTTTCCAGAATTTAAGATAGCTACCACTATTATTTTTCCTTAAAATGGTATCTTGCTGTCTTGTATTCATTGACTTGAATGTTCCAAAATTAATTTTTGGGTATGATTGGATGATCATGGGCATAGACACGGTATGCCTGTATGTTTAGGTTAGCGTGTTTAGAGGTTACACCATTTGCATAGCAAAGATAACAAAAGAACAGGTGTGGGTTCAGATAGATCAAAATTTTAATGACTGAGCAAGAAGTGTTATATTTGACTTTCCTGGTGGATGGGGGGGAAGTCTGACGTGCCACTTTGTGAGCAGTTACTGCCTACAGATATTTCTATGAATTACCTGGAAACTGCCTCAAAAGTTGTAGTTAAAGCAAACTGCTGTTTAAGCATTAACTTCTAAATTAGTTTTAAGTTAGTTACCAGTAGAATTTGTGTAACAAAGTTAGGAGCAACAACTAGAGAGCTCGTTCTTGAAAGTCTCTTGGGTATTTAAAAGCATTATCTCCAGAATTAAAATAATTTCAGTTACTTTGTGATTGAGTACCAAGCCAGTACTGACCTGATTTCTGTTAATATTAGTGTAATGAATCTAGTTTAGCAACAATAGTAGCATTTGCTAAACAGTATCACCAAAGCTACATCTCAACACTGGTCACATTCATATACAGATATTATTCAGTCTCTTCCTTCCCTTCTAAAGGCATAAAGCCAAAGTAAAGGTAAGTATCTAAGGTAAAATCTGAATTAAACCTGGTAAATGGTCTCTTATGATAAATTGTTCATTTTATTTTAAAGCATTAGTTAGATAAAAAGAATCTTAACAGCATCAACAAGGTAAAACACACTGTCAAGGAACACATTTGAAAGGAGCTTATGATGTACTTTCTAGGCTGTCCAGCTTGAAAAGGCATTCCTGCGTGTTACCTGGAGGATGAGTAATGGGCAAGAGAAATATAAGCTTCCCTTCTCTTCCATGCCCCATTCATGCCTTACCTGGAGACACTGTTGAGAGATGTAATGGTTCAGTCTTAAGGCTCACACGACTGTGATGGTATGTAAAGACACTCCTTACCATGGTTTAATACTAACAGTTCCTAACCATGCAGTTAACAGTTTGAGATTCACATGCAACATTTTACAAACCTGAGGGAAATGAATTATATGTTTAGTTATTGTTCTGAGTACATTTGTGACATACGTTGGGTGTTGCATCATTCTTCTTCTCTGGACCTCCATCCTCTGGATCACTTCATGAGGATGTAGCCTCTGTGCTGGAGGTGCTGTTGCAGGGATGTGATGGGATATAGGCTGGTGTGTTGTGGGAAGATGCTGTGGTATTGGAGCAGCTGCATTGGCTAAAGGATGAGTTGGCGGCGGAGGTGGAGGTGGAACGGGATGAGAAGATGCATGAGAGGAGATTGATGCATGGAAGGGATGCACTGGATGAGGGATAACATAATCTACTTGAGGTGGAGGTTGTGGCTGTGGAGGAGGATTTCCATGAGAGTGAGGACATGCAGAAGCTTGATGGTGAAGAGGTCTGGTCAAAGAAGCATCTGCAATGAAAACAGTAGGTGCTTTTAATTTGGTCAGTAGCAGGTTTTGACTTAAATTTATTTTAAAAAGTATCTTCACACAGGTGCTTCAATATTATTATGCTAGTGCAAACAGTGGCAACATGGGAATATGCATTTATGCAATTTTTAAATAAAGTGATTCCAACAATATACCCTACAAGAAACCCACACTTTCTGCAGCTAAAAGTATTCCAATTGACAATGTTCATAAAAAGGGAAAAAAACCCCAAACCCAACCCTGTGTGATGCATGCGGAAAAAGGCATATATGGTGAGAAATTTTACTTCACATTTGTTGTTTACTTTTTAAAAAAGTCAACCCCACCCCCCCCAAGTCCACTATTCTGTAGAGACAATAAAATCTAAAAAAGAAATGACAATCAAAAAACTAGTTGACTCTCTGAGCTTGCTCAAGCAGAACTTATTGGGGGGATGGGACAGGGGACTGACCAAGGAAAAAGAAATAAAGGCACTGCTAAAATACAAAGGATATTAAAAGTATATAGTAAATACAGTTTTTCAAGTCTGAGTGTTATGAAGGTCACTCAAAAGAAAAGATTTTAACTCCACCTTGATCCTGTTCAAATCCTCTACACAAGCTGAACTGTTTAAATACATTTCTTAAAGTGTGTTTTGCTAGGCCAGTTCTAAGATCAAAGCAAGCAGCTAGTAAGAGCATTCATATATTGCCAGGGAAGCTGTTTTCTTGTTTGGTTTCCCCGCTCCATGTACCCAGTAGTTATCAGTACTTACAAGGAGAATGCATATAATGCCGACAGGAAGAGAGCGATGCCTGAGGAGGAGGTTGGGGCTGCGGCTGTGCAACCATACTTGATCCATATCCGTCTATTGTTATTGATTGGCTTGGGCCCGCACCAGCCTGATGCCCATAAATGGCAGTTCGAGATGAAGAACCAGGACAGCAGGGATCAAAAGCAGATGTTCCATGAAAAGCACCACTTCCATGACTTCTTATACCACTGCTGCTTAAGTCTACTGGCAATGCCTGCTGCGTAAACAAACCAACTTTTTCAAGCAATTCTTCAGACATTGAAAACGAAATCACCCTCAAACATAATGTGATGAAAAATGAAAATAAAGAATACTGTCACAAGCAACTGGGGTCCAAATTTTTAGGTTTTAAGGCTCAACTCTAGAACATTCTTCAGCTATGGTTAACATTTCTTATTCCGAAGTTATTGAATCTGGTGAGAGAGACTAAATTCATTACAACAGAATGTGTAAAAAATACAAAACTCCTATGATGGATAAATCAGTGAGTATATGGGAGCTACATGCACTGAAATATTCGGAGGCAAAACCCCATCTTTAGCGTTTTCAGTTGGGCCTAACATCTGACACCTAAAACAGAAACCAGATTGATAGTTTTGCATGTTGTACAAGTTTGCACAGTATTGTTTTCACTTAGAACTGTACTGTTTCAGAGCAATGTCCTGGTTTCAGCTGGGACAGCGTTAAACGTCTTCCTAGTAGCTGCTGTGTTTTGGATTTAGTATGAGAATAGTGTTGATAACACATGCTGTTTTAGTTGTTGTTACGTAATGCTTACATTAAGTCAAGGACTTTTTCAGCTTCCCACAGAAGCAGAGAGGGAGCACAGACAGGACAAGCTGGTCAAAGCAATATTCCATACCAGAGACGTCATGCTCAGTATATAAACAGGGGTTGGCCAGGGGGCAGGAACCCGCAATTGCTGCTCGGGAAGGGCTGGGCAGTCAGTCATTGGGTGGTGAGCAATTGTAGTGCATCACTTATTTGGTATATTCTTTCATCATTATTGTTACCATTATTTTCTCTTCCATTACTGTTCCATCAAACTATCTTTCTCTCAGGCCCACGAGATTTCCTTTTTTCCCCCCAATTCTCCTCCCCGACACCACTGGGGGAGGCAGGGAGTGAATGAGCAGCTGCGTGGCCCTGGCTGCCGCTTGGGGTTACACCACAACAAGCTGCGATTTCAGTTACTTAAAAAGTCTTAAAAACCAATGCTATTAGAAGAGCAGCTCTTTTATACCTTTTATAAACAGAACATTAGACTTGATTTTTTTCTTCCCTTAAAGCAGCTCAATTACCTGCATCGCAAAACTGCTATGATCAGCAGAGTATATTTCAAGGTATTTATGTTTGATTTGCTTGAACAGCCACTATCATCTTATAGTCATCAAGAGGATGGCAGCTGTCAATGATTACTTGTTGGATTATGACTTTCTGTAAAATTTCAGGGGTTTTGTGTCCATATATTACAGCTCAAATTTTCCTTTTAGTTACTTTCTATGATGCCTGCTACAGAACAAGAGAATAATCCACAATTCGGCATCCTATTCTATTCTCTCATATCTGTAATGACTTGAAATTGCAAAAGGAGAGTCACAAGAATTAAACATGCCTGGTCATGGTAACTGGTGCCAGAACTGCTGCTTGCTCCACAAGGCGCAGGCACTGGAGGAGGCCTTTCAATAGGGCAGCTGGAGTCACTGAATGAAGGAGATAGTGGAACAGCTGGGTGAGGGTTGTGGTGGTGGTGGTGGTGGTGTTGAAAGTGGTGGCCATGCTGCTGAAAGCAGCTTGTATGCGGGTGCCCCAATGCATGATGAGTCTGCGAAGGTCCTCCACAAGGAGAATGCTGAGGGCAGCACGATGGTAACCTTGGCATGGCCGGAGGGCCAGTTTCCATTGTTGTATTAGATACAGTTCTTCTTATATCATCTTGAAGATAAAGAAAGTTAATATTGAAGAAGTGAAAGAAATTAGTAAAGCTGACCACTGTAAAGCAGTGTCTTAAACAGAAAAAAAAATAACTGTACTTCATTATTAAATAATTAACCAATTGAAAACCAGATCTAGACTAGAACAAAACAAACCGGGTACAAAAAAGAAGATTTAGCTATGCCTGCCAAACGAACCAAAACTGAATGGTTCAGGTGAATGTTCTCAGGTGAACCACTAGAGGATGTGACTTATTCCACTAATTTAAGCCATCAGTAGGAAAAGGAGGAGAGATTGTCCCTGTGATTAGTTTGCAGAGACGTCAAATTCTTGTGCAACTGTGGTCAGCTCAGGTTTTTTTGTACCTCACCTGACTTGCAGATAGGGACAGAGCACCCATGTTTCAGAGATGTTATGAGTGGTACCTGTATATACAGCTTGGTATCTATACAGATCTGTAGAAGTGTGCTTCCAGTGAAGTAATCTACAGGGTTCAAGGAATCTGTACACATCCTTCAGTTCCTTACAATACACATTAAAAAAACCCCACCCCTGCAACACACTGCAATGTAAGACTTAATTCCCTGTGAACTACATTCTACCTCCTCAAAAAGCAAGGATGTTGTTCATTAGGTATAACCAAATCATTCCAACAGGCAAAAGCAGAATGCTCCAACACAACTTCCTTCAACTTTGGGGAGAAATCAATCACCTTTTTCAGACCGCTGTCTTCTCAACTTATTACTGTTATGTTCAGTACTAAAAGTTCACATGCCATTTAATCTAGAGAATGCCGATTAACCTCCTCTACCTCCTTTGTACTAGTAGGCAACACAACACTTCCGAAAGCTCTCTTATTCTGTACCTCCAGCTGAAGTCCCAGCAGTGCCGCCACTGGGAAGACTGGAAGTTGTCTCTGGTGCTGCAGAGGGCTGGCTGCTGGAGACGTTCGGAGCTGCATCAGAGGCCTGCTCTGAGGTAGACGTACTAGAACCGTTACTGGAAGCAGAACTCACAACCTGCGGCTCCACTCTAGCTGACGTGGTTGGCACAACTGTTGGCTCTAGTGAAACAAAAAAGCTTTCATGTTCTTTAAGCTTTAAAAGCTGCCAAGGTTTTTTATTGTTGTTTCTGGTTTTTAATTATTTTACAAGAAATTCTTGGTTCTGGTCTTGCCCAGATGCTAAGAAAGTCGTAACACAAAAGCCTGACAGGTACAAAATACAGAACTTAATTCTGTTTCACTCGTGTGTGGGGAAAAAAAATAAAGTTATCTTTTGGTTTTTTTAATCAACTCAAATTTTAAGAATATAAAATCAATTCCCAACCAAATCTGACACAGGAAGTTTTATTTACTGAACAAAATACTGCCAGAAAGGAAATGAAATTACTTGGCTACTTTATAATGAAAACACTTGCTGAAATTTTTCTTAAGTTCACAGGCAAACTACTCTATGATTAAGTATTACCCTTACCATTTTTTAATGCCTACAAAGCGCAGAAAAACTTTTAGATAACTAACCAAGAACAGCATAATAACATCTAAACTAGCAGTACTACTTTACAAATTTCAGTCATTCTAGATGCATAGTACTAAAGGCTATAGCAAGATAAACTTAGTTCCTAGTCTCAATACACATTAAAAGCAGATTCATTAAATCAGTATTTGCAACTTCTGTTAAAAGTATATACTTGTTCATTTCACATATTGTAAAGGTAATAGTCAGCAATATATTTAATTGGATCCAGGGAAATACCCCAAAGACTTGATAAGTCTTGTTCGCTACTACACAATTGTAAACAGGTTAAAATTTAAAAAGATACTTAGTGCCATAATTCAAATTTAGTTTTGAAAAAGTCTGCCCTTGACTGTAAGTCTGAAATTTCTCTCTACTTACCGACAAGGCAACGACATGACTAGGAATGTAAGATACCATAAAAGGGACTACCATCAGAAACAGCTCAGGTTTGGGTTTTTTTGGGTTTTGTTTTTTTGGGGTTGTTTTTTTTAAGGAAAAATGTCTGCATGGCTATCAGGAAAAAAAAACCATAAAGACACTTCAAATACTTCTCTTACCCAAAATCTCAAAATAAAATATGACTAGTTTTCAAGATTTCTCTCTATATCTAGTAGATGTCTCAGCAACTCAGCAAGCAAGGGAATAAACATATCTGCCTTCTTGCAAGTCTTCCAATTCATCATATCAAAAAACCATGATCTGATACCTACATTTACATTCCTTTGGATTTTAATGTGGCATTCCAATATACTGATTTTATTTAAAGGAAAAACACTTTGGGAGAAATGTATTAATTTCAGAAAAAAAACCAGCAAGTATATGGGACACAGAGAACCTAACATTGCTATGTGATCACACAGTGTTTAAGACTGCATGCTAATACATTCTGAAAGCAATTCTGCAGTCTGCCAATTCTCAATTCTCTCAGCCTCCATCACCCTGCTAGCCTGTTACTGTTTTGACTCAGCATCAACAATACAGGCAGTTCTGCTTCTCCCCCCCAAAACCAGTAAAAGCCACGGGGGACTTGGTCAATCTTAAACTACTAGCTAAGACAAACTTAATTTCAACACACTTCACGGACATTAATCTAGGAAGGTAGATGGAAATACGATCCTTATTCTTACAGAAGTAGCTAGCACAGTTTTAAGACGAGTATCTTGGAAGACATCAGTGAAGTTAGGGTAAAGTCAGAACCTGCCTTGTAACAGTGTTAATTCAGAATTTTTGTCATTTTACACTAGTTCATGTCTGAAATTTGATGCCTAAACCCAAAAATAATATCCCTGAAGTCCTGGAAGACTCATCTTAGAAAGGTGTTTCCTCTGGTGGGGGCACAAACAGCTAGTCTTAAATATACACATTACAGAAGAAAAAGTTCATTCAGCAATATTCTTTTTTACAAGAATTTGGTTCCTGAATATAAAACTAAATTTTATAATTTGAGCTTAAAGAGTAAATTACAGCATCAATAATAGAGCTGTTGGGATATTTCACAGTAAATCCATAAAGAAAACAATCTGTAAATCAACCCATCCTCTTCCTTAAAAAAACATCAACCAACCAAAACCAATTCCAAACCCTTCCAACTCCCCAACCCACCCCAAAAATCGAGACAACTTGAAGCATAAGATATTGCAAGATACTAGTTTGTGATGCACTCAGGGACACAACCACAACAGGTCAAAACTTCTGTTAAACATTAAAAGTAGCATGTGCCCAAGAAATCCTCAAAACCACCACCACCACAAAAATAAGCCTGCAAAAATGCACTTGAGCTTTAGTTTTTCCTCTCTCAATGTCTGACAATACCTGCAAGTTGCTCTTATGATTTTCCAGCAGGAATAGACTTACTAAGTGCCAGGAGGTTTTAATGTTAGGAAACAATGAAAGGTTAGAGCTTCAGAAACCTAACATACTTTACTAGTTTGGGGTCGGTGTTTTCTTTTTTTCTTTTTTTAAATTATTTTTACTCCAAGGCCTGAAAGAATATTAGCCATTCCAAAGCATAGGCAGTGATAAATTTTCCTTTTATAGTGCTGTATTGAAGTAAGCGCGTATTTTTAAAGAAGTAGTTCCAACCTGTTCTGTAATTTCTGCCTGGTGAGTCAGCCCGCAGACACACACCCAAATCTGTTTTGGAAGAAAAACCAGATCTAGTAGACCCACTGGGAATGGCTAAACTTTTAATTTTTAAAGGAAGGCTGCAAGAGGATTTCCTGTCCAGTTGGAAATTATTTTGTTTAGAATTCAGACTTTTTCACAGAATGATACGCTATAACTGATGCAGTTACTTCCACTCCCCTTACATTGATCATCCTGCTCCTGGAAAAGGAAGAGATTTCTCAGACCAACACAACTTACCATCTTCATCCACTGTGAGGTCCACTACCTCCGCCGCATTCTGCCTCAGTGGCTGTATGACTGTGGAAATCCTACTGCGGTTACGCTGTTCTTGAGGTCGTGCAGTGTGAGAACTAGAGCTTTGTCCCCAGTGTGATCTTGTGTGTCCAAGTGTTGAACGTGACCTTAAAAAAGGTAATACCTTAAGCATTGACCTAAATTTTGCCACTATTACATTTTTCTCCTTACTGTTTGAGAAGCTAATTGAAGTATTTTTTTATTATTAGAAAAAACATTGTTATATTGAAATACCCCGCTACTCCGCATTCACTAGATGTGTACTTACAAACATTACTGTAGCCCTTACCAGATAACATAATGGCAAATATCCAACAGGCAGAGTTTACAGGTCTTTAAACCATGTTCCTATGAAATACATACATGTAACTTATAAAAAATTCACTGTGAAAACCTACAACTGCAGTCAGGCAGCAATTATATCTGATGTTATGTTTTAACTTTGTTCATAGTAAATGAAAAGTCTCCAAATTCTATACTATTCCTATGCAGTGTGAAACAGCAGATCTATGAATGATGACAGAAATGTAAAGAAAATAAAAATCTGTAAACATTAAGTTCTTTTGCATGTTAACTTGTGACAGAATATTTTCGGAGAATAATTTCTATACTTCAATTAAAATTTCCAAAACGTCCTAAAAGTGCAAAATCTCTGGACTTTTCTCTCTTTGATACTATTTCTCCCCTGCCAAGAATGAACTCAGCTTTGTGTAACACTTAAGTTTAAGTGAAATGTGGCCTGAGGAGAGGAAATCATAAGCCTATGTTGATACCTAAGGAAAGGGATAGTTTTATCTCTGTAGTGTAACACTTAGCACCCATTCTATTTAACTCAGTCATACAAACTCAAACACTCAAATCAATGATGCTTTGGAGTTTAAGTTGAGAGGATGCTGTCTTTAATTAAGGGAAGAGTATTTTTACAGTATTGTATTTACCAGTTCACACCCAAAAACCTTTCACTATCCAGTATTTACATAAATCAAGTGGCTTGTATTTTCCAATTTGGAAAAACAATGTACTCAGACTTCAGAAACTCAGAAGAGGAGAATGTGAAGGAGAGGGAATGACTTCACTAAAAACAAACAAAGCCCACTGCACAAATTACCATGGAGCTCAGGCTACACTTCTGTTCTACCTGTACTCCCTTCACACCCATCTGGGTAACTCGCTAACCAAGATCAGTATATTTTCCTGTAGTGCAAAAAGCATGCTTGCTGCAGTCTTCTCAACTGGGTTACACTTCAATTCCACTTCAGTAGTCACTGTAATTTAAAGATTGGGTTGGTTCAAACAGGCACATATTCTTTAAAGTTTGGATTTACATAAGGTCCAAATTGATTTGTGAGTGCTTTGTGTGTGACCTATTAATGCTCCAGAATGAAATTTACCTCCCAAGCCCCTTAAAAACTGTACTATCTCTCTCTGGCCAAGGTGCCCTTTGGTAATCCAAGGAGAGGTTAAGGTCTCACCCTCCTACTTCCTCTGCCCTCCCCTCCAAGTAACTAAGAGGTAGGTGAGGTTTACAGGAGCACCTCAGGTGTGGGAGTGAAGGAGAGGAGGAATCAGCTGTGGAGGGGGGCGCAGGATTGCCAGTGTTTACTTCCCTTACAGGAACGCTGGTTTCGTATCAATACCAGTGCAGTACCTACCACATCCACATTGTTTGTTTTTTAATGCAACCTGTAAATTCAACAATAAGAAGTTCCTTTGGGTCTCTTCTTGCAGAAAAGAACAAGCAGACAATAGGACAAAGCATCAAACTAGAGACAAAGAGAAAAGAGGCCTAGCATATGACTGTACAGCGAGCTAATAATCTTCAAGAGTTTTTGAATCAGGTATGATTTCAAGCAAAGATAGAGGTGGAAACAAAGGACTACTGATCTGAAACAGTCTTAAAGTTAGAGGTCTGGGTCTTTATTTCCTTGTTATGATTAAATAGGACATTATTCTGAATGACTAATGAATATGTTAGCTATATGGTGCTGTGTATATTCAGTCTGTGGCTGAGTCCATGTAATTTCAAAATAACTAGGTTAGTCCGCCTCAGAAGTATGTATGACAAAATTGTTTAGTCTGTTTAATGCTAAGACAACTCTCAACCAGATCTTATTAGCTTTTTCTTAATCAGAAAAGGACCATCAGCGAAGGCTCTGTAGCATCCTGGTAGATACTGTCCATCTCATCTTCCTAGCTAAGACTTCAGCCACTACACAGCTGCTTGAGAATGCAGTTTATTTTACATCAAAGATTTACTTTCCCTATGCTTTGAAAGTGGCCGTATCTTGACAGAGGAGGGAGGAGGAGGGAATAATGATCAGTACGTAACAATTTCTTGATGGAATATGGCACACTGGACAAAGCAAAGGCCATGGAGGAAAAAACTAACATATGGATTTCTGTATGTCATTTTCTCAAACCTGAGACTGTGTGCAATGTAAGAAAAAGTGACAACTTTCTATAGGCACGTGACCAAGTGAGGATTCAGTATGCTACCACAACTACATCTCACCAGTGGCCACTCAGGAAACAAGCAGAAGAGCATTAGCATCTTGATTTCACAAGGCAAATAAAAATCAAATAACTAACCAGCTCTGGTAACAGAAGAACCAACAAAGGGATGCAGTCATGAAGTTTTGGGGTAATTTCTTGGTTTAAACTATGACTAAGATTTTTGGGTCTGCAATTCTTAGTTGTGGGATAAATGTAAAGAAACTGAAGCTTCACAAGTCCCACTGAAAGCGTTTTTCTAGAGACAAATGATTTTCACTGGGTTTATTAAGTTTCTTCAGGAGTGAATGAAAGTAAGGAAGTGTTTTTCATGAGCACTCTCCTCCTTACTTCTAGAAGAGCAAAATGAATGGCTATCCACGAGACACTTTTACATTGATGCTACTGAGAAAGTATACTAACACGCGGTTTAGGATCAAGCACTATCTATTCATTGCTGAGCAATGGTGTCCTATTACTGCCTTTTCCAGAGTCCATTGCCAGTTTTATCAGATCTCCTTACTTTTAGGAAAACTGCAATCATGAGAGTAGGATTTCACTAAGAGTGGAGGAGGATGACAAGCAATAAAAGCTGTAAGGGAGGAGAAGAAAAAAAAACTTCAGACTTCTTAAAGCACATACAACATTACACTTAAGAGACAGCAAAGCTCAAAAGTGAGCATGAAGTTGTACTATTCTGCTGTCATGACAAGCAAGGCGTGACCTGTAGAGTTACCCAAAAAGTCTGGTTGAAGGCACTGCAGAAAGAAACCCTCTCTCCCGCAGAGCTCTAGCTTACTAAAGCTTTTTCTTTATCCTTTCCCTATTCAGCATTACTACCTTTTCCTTTGAGAGGATTTTCCTTCTTAGAATGTTCCATTTCTATCTTCTTTATCCATTCCATATCTTCTCCTGCCCACAACACATGAATAATAGTGAAAGATGACCTCATGTCCACTAACATGCTCCTGGTTCTACATCCCAACAGGTGCTTTGCCTCAACATTTTCAGCACAAACCTTTTTTTTTTTTTTTTTTTTTTTTTTCTTTTTGTCTCTAGCTTTTCCAAGTCTAAACACAGATTTTGAGTTTCTAAGGGACCCAGGTGTGCTGTCTGGAGAATACTGGCTTCCTTCTTTCTTCCTATTATCCATACATGGCCACTTGTTTAGAAATATTTTTCAAAAAATAATTCTTTTTATCTTCCATTTAGGAAAGTAGGGAAAACAACTTTAACACTCTTAAACCATCTCAACCATAGATTCTTACTGTAGCTTAAATTTAGAGCCTAATATTAGATTAATCTTTTATTTACTAAGGTCCAGATTAACACTTCAAAATTTTAAGCTTTTTGAAATTGTCAGGTGTAAAGTTGCAAAGCGTTCTGCAGGGAATTTGCATACAGACAAATGTCAAAGTGACAGCCTCCAGAATTTAAGTAAACTTCTTCAAATTGACAATCTTTTTCACCACTATTAATTTGCATTCTGTAAGTCCATATATTACTATGGGGATACACACTGCTACTCAACTAATAGTTGAGTTTTGAAAAAAATACGAGTCTTAGTTCCAGAGTATTCAATGTATGTAACAAACATTAGAAAGCTTAGCCTCAGATTTCAGAGAAAAAAGCTAGCAGTACTATGAAGTGCCAAAAGAGGTGTCTTCATTTTTGCATTTGATTTGACTTTTTTCTACTTTCATCTAAAAATACACTTTTGCCTTTAAAAAAAAATAAAAATACGGTACCTCTCTCATCTACACACAAGTTATAAAGAATAGAAATAACCATTTATTTAGGTCTCAACAGTATTCTGAGTTTGGGAAATAACCTTCATAATGTTCAGTTTGCTTACAGCATTTATATTTATAATTTTATACTGAACTATCACTTAGATGTCCAAGAGTTGCCTTTGCTCCTTACATTGTGGTTGGCACAACTAATGTGCTTGAAACACAGGAAAACCTGCATAGGAAGTACTCTATGTTCAAAGTATAAAAGACTAGTTTTGAAGTTCCTCACATGTCAAGCTCAAGATTTGAATTTAAGACTCTTCCCTCCTCACAGCAAACTTCCGGCAATTGTTTCCTTACTGTATTCTTTTTTTTAAACATGGAATCATGACTTTTTCAAATACAAAATAAAACTCAATTATTTCTTTAATCTCAAAAACAGCTACAGAGCAAAACAATTTTACCATTCGGTTATGATCTTAAAAAAGATAAATAATCAAATGCCTTTGAGAAATTTACATGTTAGGTGGTCTAACAACCTGAACATGGCAAAATTTTAAATTCACCAGAAAGTGCCCCTGATTCAATCTCCTTCTCACTTAAGTCACTGGTAAAGACACTACTGACATCAATAAAAATGGGGGGGTGGGGGAGACTGTTTTGCTCCCGTCATTTTGGCTGTAGTATTGCAGAAGGTAAGGGAAGTAACTTTTTCAAGTCTTTTATGGCTACTAAACAAAACATTTCTTACTGATGCTCGGAAGACAGAAAGCTGTTTATATTTTAAAAGCAGCTTATCTATCTTTAATCAGATTTGTATAAATGTTCTATAAGCACAATCAGTCATCTAGCCCAATTTTTTACCCTTTAAAGCTTTGTAAGCAAGCTGTAAAAGGCTAAAGTATTAACTTGATCTAACTCAAGTCTTTTCAGCCATACACGTTGTTTCATAAGTTTTAATGACTATTCTCAACAAATACATTCATGTGAATAAATCAACTATTTCTAGAAACATGTTTCTAATCACCTCAAGACAGAGCATCTGTTGATTCTGCAGGTTTTATTTCCTTATAGAGAGAAGGAAATATAAAGAAACATACTGTTGAAGAAATGAATTTTTAAAATGTTGATTTCTCTCACCTCTCCCTGCTTCCTCTTTGCTATAAATTTGGGTTGCGTATTTTTGCGAGTATGACATCCTTCGTGTATTAGAGTTTAACAAAAAATTTAGTTCCGAGCATTCATGAAATCTACAATATTCACGCATTTGTCTTGAACATAAACTTGGTTTGTTCAATGTGATAGCTATTCCAATAAAAGTTATTGTTGCAGGAAAACTTGTCTGTTATTTTAAATTCAAAATTACGTTAGTGAAAACACTAACTTCGATGACAAACAGATGGAATGTTTTCATAATTTACTGCCTATTGTTCCTTTGTCAAGATTTTATAAAAAATGGATAGTCATTCTTCATATTCTAGTTTTATCTTCACATTCACAAATATGAAAACGTACGTAATAGGCAGTCATCTCCAGCAGTCCCATGCACGTGATAATTTCAAGTTTTCTTATTGAAGGAACTCTGCTTTACTAGATTCTGCAAAATCTGACAAACATGGAACAAAACTTCCAGAGTGGCAAGGCAGAACAGGAAAGTGTACACAGCAGCAGCTTCAAGAAAGTAGGATGCTTTCCTGAGAGACGCTCAGCTAATCCCTAGATAGTCAATTCAGCCTAAACTTGCTCTCTCTAGGATCTCACTGTACAGCTTTGCTCCCCCAAAATTCTGCCCATGAGTCACACTAGTTGCAATCACCTCAACAATTCCAGATAAGTTGAACTGTCAAGTTTTGGCAAAGCTGTGGAGTTATTTGTTTCTTTGTTTGGGGTTTTGGTGTTTTTTTTATTGCTTGGGTTTATTGTTTTGGGGTTTTTGTGTGTTTTTTTGTTTGTTTGGTTTTTGTGGGGTTTTTTTTGTGGTTTTTTGTTTGTTTGTTTGTTTTTGTGGGCTTTTTTGTGGTTTTTGTTTGTTTGTTTTTTGTGGGTTTTTTGTGGTTTTTGTTTGTTTGTTTGTTTTTTTTGTGGGGGTTTTTTTGTGGTTTTTGTTTGTTTGTTTTTAAATAAAAAATGCATACTATGCATCCTGGTTAGAATTTCTGTGACATTACCTTATGAGCTTTTAATGATCCAGAGCCTTGTGACAAACTTGGAGTCAAGCAAAATTGTATTAATACATGGAGCTGCAAGTCTCACCTGTAGTTTTCACCAACTGTGACAATCTCCACTTCACTATCTGTTGAGGTAACATTTATTTCTTCATTAGCAGTGACCTGGGGAGTGGAGGATGCTTCAATCACCACAACATCTTCATCAATACTTCCTGATGAGGAAAAAGGAAGAAAAAAATCTGTATACTTCATCTATCTCAGGAGCTGTCATTGTAACAGACTATTTTTTTCCTAGACTTAAAATACACGTAGGTAGAAAATCTCATAGTATATGCCAAAACTTTAGGTGCAACGGTCAAATACATGACCTAATTATTAAAGGTAGCAATTCTGCTGCAAATACTGAAGCAAGAAGAGGAAGGAGAAGGAAGATGGGGCCATGAGGGGAAGATACACAAGCTTACATTCTACTGTGTATTGGAAGAAATTACTGTAAATTTTATTAGCTGTAACACCAATGAAATTCAGTCCTTTAAAAGAAAACCAAAATGAAATTTCAAACTAGTGAAACAGTAGTGGTTTGTTATCATCAATAGCTTTATTTTTTATGTTTCTGTAGGTATTAAAGTCTCAAGGCTAAACAGTGGCAAGAGGAGAAAAAACGACGCACCAACTAATATATGTTATTTATTCCTACAACAAAATGAAGATCACAAATCCATTGTTGTTTTAATATGTCTTTATATCTACACTTTCAGTGGCATTCACAATCGTATACTAGACAGAGGAAGTTAAAACAAAACTATCAATGGTAAAAAAACAACCACCAAAACCCCACAAAATCAATTTAGAGACAAGTTTTGATAGGAAACAATTTCCACTTAAGGAAGAATAAAGTTCCAGCCTAATACTCAGATACACGGAAACACTTCTCTACAACTGTAATACTGACAGTGACAAGCCTGAGCTGTCTAGAATACTTAAACTGAGCTATGGATTACTTATTCACTATAGTGATACCACCAATCACAAAAGAACTTACCAAATAAATGAGCTAGTTAGCTTAGAAATAGCAAACTACCATTTTGAGATTTGCAAATCTCTTCAAGAAAAGTGCTTGAAGAATTTGGTCTCATTCAAGTCAATACTTACATCCTGTACAGACTGACCTCAGCTGCTCTACCCAACGACCAGGTGGGGCAGATTATTCCCTTCCCCCCTAAGTATCAACATTTTAATATTTTTTTAAAAAAAGTTGTGTTACTTATTTTCCAATGGCCTTTATTTGTTTCTGGTCATACTTATTCCAGAGACTGGTGCCTGAAGATGGAAGAAGTGATGCTTCCAAATAACAGTATTCACCAAATTCTCAGGATTGGAAGGAGTATGGGACAAAACTAATTCTCAGAACTTGCATGAAAATTTTGGGAAAAACTGAACACATTACAGTGTCTAAAAAACAAAGTCACGTACTAAAATTGAAAACACAGAGAGGCCAATTATTCAAAGTGAAAGAAAGGCAGCTAAAGTCATCATCACATTCAGAAGAATGTAAATGTCATGCTCTTGAAGTCTTGCAAATCATGGGCAAATAAGCAACAGCTTCCTTACACAAAACTGTCTTAGCTGTTTCTCAGACAAAACCAGCTAGCCAAGCTGCGCTTCTAAACATGCGCTTCTCTGAATTACAGTAAGTTCGAGAACACTCTTGGGAGTCCACATGTCCTCAGACTCAGTATTTACTGAAATTTATGACAGGTGCAAAAGCAGGAAGATTTAGGCTTAAGTATGATCCCATTACTTCTAGAAATAAACAGCAACTCCTTGAGGACAAAAATCATACACCATGTAATTCCAGTGTGTACCTCTACCTAAATTCTGACACGAGCTTACCTCATGAAAACCAAAGGGATTTCTCAATTGAATATCTATGCAATTCAGATACTCACCTCTCTCATGGTTTGAGTGTTCATTTTACTTAATCCTTTTTTTAAGCAAATCTTTAGTTGAGATGTGATTTTACAGACTACATGAGTGAGACTGTAGAAACCATCACGACTGTTACTGGATGAACAGGTTTAATGACTTCCAAAATAATAAAGAAAATCTTTAGGAAAATAGTCAAAGTTGCTATAAGTAGGATATAGCATAGATGTAATTCAACTGTATACTACTTCCTACTGTCCATGCCTTCTAATAGCACCCTCCCAAGTCAAAAGCACAAACTGATTGGGTTTTCATCCCACAAAGTACTTTCCTATACATGGAGCCGATAATACACACTTTCTTCAAAATGAGGCAGAAAATCAACTCCTCTGAACTATGTAAATATTTGTAAGGCATTTAGTAAGATTATATTACTAGGAAAAAACTGTGAATATAAGTTAGGACCATACACAACTTTGTACCCTCTTTTAAATAAAAAGAGCTTTCAAGTGAGTTCTATTAGAAGCACATCAAGGGGAAAAGGACATGTACGCAAACCGCTTATTTTAAGAATATTGCAGTAGTTTGGAGAACAGTATATACAAATCTGACAATCGGCCAATACAAACTGGTTTCATTACATTTATCTGAACAATAAAAAGTCAGCTGAATAGCAAAACTTCAGTAACACAAGCAACACTTAAGTAATGTTCATAATCCTCATGAAGTAGCTCTTCCAAAGTCAGACACTAGCCACAGAGCCGGCAGTACTAAGCGGTAGGAAAACCCAATCTTTCATTGTCAACAGGATTTACTGTTTCTTCTTTGCCTCTCCTCATATATTACTACAAGGAAGAGAACACAGGTTTTGAAACATCACAAACAAAATCACACCAGTTTATTCTGATTTAGACAAACTGCTACAAAGCAGAGCAAATGATAGTGCTAAAACAAAGAAAAGCCTCTGAAATAATCCGTCAAAATGAGGTCTCCGAGGACAGCCTCCTTGACAGGCCGACAGGAATACAGGACGCCTGCAGCACGTGAGCAGCAACACAGCTATCAAGGACAGCCCCCTGAAACTTCAGCAAGCCCATGTGTAAGGGATTTATCCTAGCATTAGAGCGCTGCATTTACAAGGCAATTAAGAATTAAGACTGTACCGATACTAAAGAACTAGTGAAATTTAAGATGTCTTTTTGAATGTTCTGTAGTATCAAAGCTGGGAAAAAGAAACCCCAAGTTCTCTGCCAAATGCACTTAAAATTCAAGTATGCTGGTTTGAACTACTCCAAGCCTAACCCTAGCAAAGCTGTGATTTTTTGCAGTTCCACATAACAGAAGTTTGCAGGTTTATTGTCCGAAGGTGAACTTTACTGGTATATCAGTCAGACTAGTACAAGATGGTTGACTTGAATTTTAAGAGTGCACAACCATGTAAAGCAGAAGGAAACTTTCTTTAGTGAGATGAATGACATGCAGAAGTAAAACAAAAGTATTTTCAGAGGTTTTGCTATTTTGTTTCTAAAATTATTTGCTCAAGAGAATTTTGAGGCACTCACATGCCTCAAATATTTACTACATATGTAACTCTCAGGAGCAATCTGGTGAATCCAAGGCTACACGTTAGCAGTAAACAGCTGAACATATCTTTAAGATGTCTACATCTTTAGATCTACACGGGAATTTACTTGGTATATATACATACCTGTAAAGTAAATTTCTTAGGAAGGGCATAAAGCCAACAGAATTTGGTATTTGAGTAAATCCCAGTTCTAATGTACTGCACAATTTACAAAACATACCAAGAGCCAAGGGAAAAAAACCCACAAGAAAACAAACAAAAAATCCAAATCCAGAAATATACCAGATGCCAAAATACTTGCATATCTTTCTCAGTATAACTTTAGACCCTGCGGTCCACTACACAAGATGTTTTTATATAGTCCACCATCACCAGGTATACTTCATTTATTTGCTTTTATGCACGTACCAGTCACTGACCAGTCATCTTCTGTCTGGAATGAACTTCAAGCAAATTTGACCTTACTTAAAGTATAAATATTAATACTTTACCCATTAATGTATCATCTAAATGACTGACCCTGTAAGAGAAGAGCTAAATCTGTATAATGAGAGTGTTACTATACTAATCCTACACTCCTTGAAGGTAATCGCCCTTCAAGGAGAAGAGTCACTGGACTGTCGGCAGCAAAATAGTCATGCAGATCTACGAGGGGTATTTTGTACTACTTTCAGCTTAATACCTATGGCTATAAAACAAACAGAAAATTATTCTCCTGCAAGTATACACTACTTCTCTCTGGCATCTCCTGAATAACAAAACACAGCAACCAAATTATACTCAGTTGTTTGTGACTAAATTAGCCTTTGGGCTACCACTGAAAGACTCATTCTACATTTTAAATGAGCTGGTTAAAACCAAAACTTCTACTGCAAATGACATAAAGGATTTTACTAGTTTCCACTGAATTTTTTTCCCTACTGACATCCATGAATAATATTTTATAGTGCATGCAAAACACCAAATTTTAGTTTGCAAGTTTTGCATATCCCAACAATTCAGACCCGTCAACAGCAGTTAGTAATTAGGTTTTGTACATGACTAATAATCAGTAACTTCTTTACAGAAGCCTCTCTCCCCTCTTTTAAAAGCTTGTTTTATGACAGAAATGTAGTGCTCAGCCAGCTTAGAGGAAGGGATAAACTACACTGGCTTGAATCCAAATTTGAACATGCTCAAAATGATAATCATCCCTTAAAAAACAAAACACTCCCTCTGCCAAGCCCTGCATCAAAAAGACAGTAAATCTGTCAGACTGAAGTACTTTATTAAGCAGAATATAACTTTTAAAAGAATATAATACTGTGTAGTCCAATATTTAAATCAGTAAATGAGCCTATCTTTTCCCCAGAAAGTTGTATGATTATTTCAGAATTCTAACAGCTAGGTGCTGTTGACAGACCACATGGAGTTCTGGGAAACAAGTTTTAGAATCAAATACTTTAATAATCCAGAAGCTACAAACAAGAGACTAAGCTTCGCATAGTATAATGTGTTTAATATATACAGTTGTATTCCATGTATATTAATTATACTATTACTTAATTCTGAAAGATCATGGCATAGCTCAGAGATTTATCAATCATCACCAATACAAGTACCCCATCAAGGACATAAATGACACTGGTGTAATATCCAAATTTATGTTTGGCTGATTGTTGTCCTTCCTGGAGGGTATTTTACATCTATTTTGCAATTAACATGGGGTCTAACTAGTTTAAATATTACATGTAAGATAGCGAAGGAGTTCTACAATACCCGATTTCAAATGAGAGAGTCTGACCAAGCCATAAGTGAAAACAGGAGAGATTTAAAATAAGCAGTCAAGTTCTGGTGACAGAGATGACTCATCTGGAGTTCCAAGCTTTCACTGGATCAGACCAAGGGCCTGGCTGAGGCCCACATTCTCTCCGCCAGCTGCAGCATGCAAAACTATGTGGTCAGAATAGAACATCCAGGCTACAATCTTTAACTGAAACCTGCCACACCACCCAGAATCCACAACGATGTTACAGATGTCAGAGAGCACTTTCTTGTCTATTCATTGCTTGTGGATAGCTGTCAGTAAGTGCATCTAATCCCTTTTTGAACTTGCTGGTACTATTCGCCTCTAGAGCACCTTGTGCTGGTGAGTTCAAGAGAATTACCTGGATAGTAAGCCAGCTTGAAATGGATAAAATAATAACATCCTACTAGGGTTAATGAGTACTCCCTCCTTCAACTTTCAAACTTCTTGAATTAGGTGTGAGCAGTTCCCCCTGGTCCCAGCCCCTGGTAATACGGCTAGCGTAACTAACACCATTTTACAAGGCAAGCAGCCATTCTCTGTGACCGAGCAGGTCACATATTTTTTTCCCTTTCCCCTCCTTCTCAGGCTCTGAAGGTCCTGTGAACCAAGTAGACAAACCAAACAGATTTCTTCTTCCCCTCCCTATCAGCCTCAAGATTCCTGGGCGCCAGGCTGATTACTCCCTTCCCTGCTGGCCTTGAAGGTCGCAGGCACCCGTCCAGCCAGGTGTTGTTGACCCCAGTGCAGAATAGGGAAGCGTAACAGTGCACAGAGCAGTGTCCATAAAAGCAAATAGTTACAAGTCCTAAGCAGGAACCTGGACCACAACTGCTGCTGGACAGTGAGACCCGTGACCCCTCAGTGGCCAGGAGCACCCCCACCATCATCTGCTTGCTCCCAGGATTGAGTGAGTGACTCGTTTTCTTTTATATGATTTTTGAGCCTAAATTATGATTGTTATATTGATACAACAAACCATATATTAAGATTTGACCTGATCTGCAGAAGGCCCAGGTGATTAGAAAATGTAAGTTAAGTTGTATTATAAATTCTGTATTATGCTACGTACTATATTGATTCTATATTGTAGTACCTGATTGTACTATATTGATTTGTAGAAATCCTGTGCCATTCTAATCTTAAGTTCTGTGCTATACTGATCCTGCTAAGAAAAAAACCTTTAATTGTAACTACGATTCAGAGCCATCATCATTCTGCCAAGGATCCCTAAAGGAACTTGCCTGTCCCCTTAGCATTGGGTGACACTAGGTTAGAAGATGACAGTTTTTCTGTACCTGAGACTTATTTGGAATATACTTTCCAATAGCTGTGCATGATGCTTCCATCATTTTCAAAAACACAGAAATTGCTTAGAAGTCTGCACCCTGGTGGAAAAGACAGTCAATAACCAGAATTCAGGGCATCTGGTCTAACTGTGAGCCATGCTAATATGGGCTAATCCAAAACTCTACTGACTGTTCTTAACCAACCACATAAATCTTAGTCCTATCAGCAATGCTACAGCAAGCCAATTCGAGAAGTAGCACCTTTTCAGCACAGAAAGCTGCGGCAGCTACAGGGAAGTACTGAAGTGTTCCACGCTAACTTTTATTACTGTACCTATTTACAGCTCTAATTCACAGCAGACAGATACAACAACGATGGTTAATGTTGACTGCTCACAAAGCCAGGTGTTTCTTTCTTCTGTATTGAGATGAAAGCTCTGAATTATGAGCTGCATCAGTTACTGTGAGAAAAGGAACGCATGCTGCAGTTTTAGGAGTAACCGAAAAATAATCAACTCTAACAACAGGCAGCTTGTTTCCACTTAATAGAATCTGAACATGAAGTGGTATATGTTTAACATTTTCACCAGCCTCTGTCTTTTAAAATATTGAATAGCTATAGTCAACATTTTTGGGAGATGGACGAATATGTTAGAGGAATCAAGAGGATGGCAGTGAGTAAACCCAGTCTGATCATTCTAAGCAGCTTTGAACAAAAACCAGAGCAGCTCCTCATCAGCATTACATTCTAAGGAAAGAGGCAAGGCCTGTTGAGCACTAGCTGCTGAAAAATATAAAGTAACATGTCAGACCCTGAAGGAATTTTAAGCACTATTAGGTGAACAATTTATGACAATGCAAAATTCTACCCAGCTTTTTTTATAACACTTTCCCATTTCCTGGCGTTCAGCTTCATTGCCAAATAAGAATATGCAAGGCTAAAAACTTGTTCCAATTTTAGCTTTGCTAGATTTCTCTCCACAGCTTGGTTGTCTTCAAATGGCATCCCCAGCCCTTTAAATCCAAGCTGAAAATCAAACACCTGTACAAACGTATCAGGAAATTTGCATTACAAGGTTACAGAGATCCAATTACAGTAAAAGTTGAAATTTTGCCACCTTTGACAAGGAAAGTCAAAAGAGAATTATCTCTATAGGTGTGTATACGGGTCCTCCAAGGGTTACAGAAAAGTTTCAGAGCTACCTAAACAAAACACAGAATCAAAATTTCCATTTCATAGCAAAAATGTGGCTGCTTGCAGTTATTTTAACTGTAAGCCCAGTATTTCAATTAAAACCAACTGATAAACATTCAGATTAGAATATACACCCCTGAAAGCACTTGCAGCTTCAATGGTAACTATCATTAAACTACACATCATTGCTTTACATTGTCCTTATGCCCCCAACTCTCCTCCGTCTACTGAATGAGCTTTACCTGGTCATCCCAGATTTAATGAGGACAACTGCCTTTTATGGCAAACAGTTGGTGAAACAATATAATCTTTTCCCAGGTGTCAGGATTTCATACTTGTTCAATACTCTCCCACTCCCAAAGCACAAAGTTCCACCAGAACAACAGCTGAAGCTTGACAAGAAAAGGAAGAGGAGGAAAAACCCTATATAGTGTTGTTTGGGGTTTTTTAGTAAAGGTTTTGTAAAAGGTTTTGTTAAAAAAAAAAAAAGAACAAAACAAAACAAACAACCCCCCCATCTCCATTCATACAATTTTCCAAAAATAGCCAAGTTAGTTTTATTAACTACAAGAACTAACCTACTAAACACTTATTCAGTTAAAAAGATCTGTTACTTTAATTTCTCACAATAATCAGAAAGAAACATTTTCCGGAACAGTACATACTAATGAAATTTTTGTTGGGTTTTTTTTTTTTTGTTTGGTTGGGTTTTTTTTAATGCACTGTATCTTTAGATAAACTTCAACATTCAAAGCAAAAAAGTATTTCGTGACACATCCTTAATACAAATTGCTATTAAGTAGGCTACAAGACTAATCACATCACTCTGATGCCTGCTTATTAAAAATTCAGTTATTACCATCTTTTTAAATTGTATTTTCTTTTCTGATTATTATTATTCGCCTCATTTCTTAAGTCTGTCCTCTAGGACTTTTACATATATGCTGCAGGCCTCATATTCCTGGCAGAAGTTCTTTGTCCTTCAGTATATTCTGTAGTTTCCACAGATGCACACGTAACTTTCACGTGCCAATCTAGAGAAAAAAAATTCTTCCCCAACATTAACAGGCTAGTGTAGCATTACTAGCACTACAACCCTTTCCTCATATAGAAACACCATCATGCTTGCTCACTATACAGAGAAGCTGCATAGCTATTTTTCCAGCTGGCCCCACTTCTGTCCCAATTAACTCAGTAACTAGAAATGCCTTACGTAACAGCAGAGAGCTACACAAAGTGTTAATCACACTTTTATCTTACTAAAAATAGGAACCTTTTATACAGGAAGTCTGCTCAACTTCCCATTTTCTCTGCAATGTAAATAAAATGCCCAAAACCTTCCCCCTCAATACATATTTCCACTGGAAAAACCCCCACAGTATTCACATACTGTAAGCTAGAATTACTTCTCTGCTCACTGCAAGTGTTAGTCCTGAAGTACAGCCACCGTAACACACACTCTTTAAAGCATACCTTATTTCAGTTACAACTGCTGTCAGTCTTTTAATCTAAAATTGACTGGTGCAGAGCTAATCGATTTTTCATTCATGACACGAGAATAAACAAAATTTCATAAATTAAGTGTGCTTTTCAAGTAGTATAAAAATTAAGCCATGGGACAATGCACTTTTCCACATTAACTAGATGAAACAAATTGCAAGTTCAAGTCTTCCTACCATCAAAATAACATCACACTGAACCACTGCATTGTCAGAAGTTACCTGAACAGCTTGAATATTCACTGATCATTACATCAATTTTTACAGAGATCTCTCTCCAAAAAGATTCTTTTGAAATGCCTATGGAAATCCTCACTATGGAAATATTTGTTGTACACTTCAAGGGAAATAAAAGCACAGAAGTGGTCTTAATTGAGTTTGTGTTAAAAAAGGGCAGTAGGTTTTAAGAGTTCAAGTAGACTAAAAAAAAAAAAAAGAATTAATCGAAAATTCTCCCTTTAAATACATTTATCATGGTTAGAAATAGATGGTTGCCTAAGAAGCCATAACCTACATTTTCTCATCCATCCGTATACCAGTTCCACTGTTTCATGGTGCTCTATGTGGAAAGAGAGTTGTTAATGGTACTACATCATTTTACAGTTACCTGAAACTCCATCCTCTCTGAAAATGTGAACTATTAACTTGGAAACAGAAGTATTAACACAGTAGTTTCCCAAATTGGTTTTTAATACTAATGTATGCATATCCCCATACATTAAATATTTACAAATCATAACCTTCAATATGCTTGAACGTGCATGTCAAATGTAACTTTTTTAGGCTTAAAAATTATATTTCTGTCCCCACAAATATGTGTGAAGATAATTAAGGCTGTGCAAGAATTCTTCTGCTTCAGAGACATTTATGCAGCCCTAGCACTGCATGGTAACGTTTTTGCATTACAAATTTTACTTCTGGTATTTAAACAGTACATTAAAGAACAACACACAAATTATTTCCTGCTACAATGGATAAGAAGCAATAACCTCATCTTCAGTATTCTTGTTCTGTTCAAGCATAAATCCTGCCCTAACATGAACATACACACTTTTTTTTTTTTTTTTAAAAAAACACCTGTCCTTGTATTTTCAGTCATTTTTTCTTAGAGGAATGACCAGCACAGTCTGAGATATGGCTTCACTTTCTAGAACACATTTGTCACTAGGCAAAAAACTTGGTTGCACAAATTAACACTATGCTGTGCTCTATGTATCTACTTCCCCACACTCTCTAAAAACCTGAAATGATAAACAGAAGGCACAACTACATCATTGTGAACGCCACTGGTCCCAGTCTTGGGACTGCCTTTCACTTGGCAAATTTAAGATGAAAGGAAATCCAAGAAAATTGGTAGATGGCAAAAAAAACCCCACCTCCCCAACCAAAAAACCCAAAAACATCCCACTCCAAACATTCAAGCATGCCCTCAAATACTGTGTCAAGACATACTAGAGAACCATCTATGTAAACCAACTGCGAGACTACTGCATTGAGTTGATCTAGGCAAAACATCTGGTATACATACAATACTTCGCTTTCCACAACTTCAGGCCTTCGAGTTTTCTCTTTTTATTGCAATACTAAAGCTACCTTAAATGAATCCTATTTCAGGCTCTTATCACAATGAAAAAAATTTTTTTTCCTTCTCATTTTTGTGTTTTAAGTTGTCAAGCGCAGTTTATTATGTATCAGCAGATATTTCTACATTCTAAAACAAGACAGAATTGTTATTCCCACAGTTAACAGAGCTATAATAGCTAAAATTTTTAACAGAGGTCAACCACTAAAAAAAAATAATGGAGCAAGTCCACATCATGTGACTAATCAGATTCAGCAACCTCCCAGTACACTGTTTAGAAACCATTAACTTCACTTTTACATTGAAGTTAACGATTCTAGATTTGTTGTCATTTTACTGAAACCTCTGAATGTACTTTTCCCATCAAGAATTTACAGTGTAACATTCACATTACTTGCAATAAGCCTATTTGTAGTATAACTTCTATAAAAACACAAAAACAACTGCTCCAGAGCACTTATAAAAAAGCATATTGTACATGATGAAAACTCGTTAATAAAAAGTATCTCAGGAATTGAGTTTTACCTGAAGGAACAGCTGTGCTGTTCTGGTGGTTTTCACCAGGCGACACAAATAAGTCTTCCTCCCCTTCAGTGGATGAACTGGAGGA
Source organism: Burhinus oedicnemus (assembly GCA_008921705.1). Classification (NCBI taxonomy): domain Eukaryota; kingdom Metazoa; phylum Chordata; class Aves; order Charadriiformes; family Burhinidae; genus Burhinus; species Burhinus oedicnemus. The sequence goes on along the minus strand of VFFE01007253.1, from coordinate 2,419,854 downwards.
AGATTCACTACTGAGATCATTCTCACTGGAACTGCTAGAGCTGGGTAGTAAAGCATACTTTCTTCGAGCTAACACTTCCCGTTTTTTCCTCTGCATTAAAATTCGTTCTTTTTGGTTCTGCGTCCGCTGTGACGAACTTGTTTTCACAAATCTCTTCCTATATGGAAGTCTTCTTAAAGAACTGTTGTGAAAACAAGGCCTTTTCATTAATAACCCAGATACAGAGTCTGCCTCAGTCCGAGGCCACTTGTGTGACCTTGCGCTATGAGTTCTACTTGTAGTATTCAACACTGCCTGAGGGTGTCTTACAGGAGCATCTTTTTCTTCATCAGATGTTACTGTGTCAGAGTCTCCAAAATGTAGGCTAGATGAAGGTGAAGAGATACAGTCACTAAAAGAAGAATCGTTGTCTTCGCTCTGTGTTTCTAGATGCTGTCTTAATCCTAAGACTCCTTGGTTTTCTTTATCAGGACAATTTTGAGTATATGAAGGACCAGCCTGCTGGCTCTTGCGTTTTTTTCGCACCACAATGCTTTTGTCTTGGTCTGTACGGTTGCCATTCATGTCCTTCTGCTTTTGAGAATCACCACATAAGTGAGAGAACTCATTCCCTACTTTACTGGCAATCATCTCAACTTCTGCAGTGAAGCTTTTGGCTGCCCCAATAGGCTCAGGGTTCAAGAGGATCCCCTTCAGACTCTCCTGTCTCTTTGGTGCATCAGAAGGAACTTCACTCTTCATATCCGCTTTTAGAGTATAAACTATATTACATTCAGGAGTCCATTTAGACATGGAAAGTTTTAAGAAAGGCCTAGAAATAAAAATAGATATGCATCAAGAAAAAGCAGCATCAGATTTTTCAAGAGCAAAACTGAAATAAGAGAAAAGCCATTTACTGCTAAGACTAAACCCCGTGGGAAAAGCAAAACAGCGGTAACTGAAATACAACTGTTTCATAATATTAATAGTACTGCTTGACAATGTAATTTTGAATTAAGACAGAACTCTCTTAACTTGCATTGAAGGGAAGTTCTTATAGTCAGTGAAAACATTATCACTTTCACAGAGCAAATACTGATATATGCCACCTGCAAAATGTATGGATGATGTCTGCTTAAGCCCAAGAGCTTTAGAGGCTACTGCTTATAGAAGTTACCTGAGTTCAGCTAAATAGCTCCAACAGCCATCAACTAAACTGCATGCTTAAAGAAGGCCTATATCTTCCCCTACTGCTGTATATATGGATAGTAAATACCTTGAACACAATACACAGTACAGCATGGTAACAACTGAGCTATGAAAATCAGTTACTTAGATTTCACGGATCTTTTCTGACAAGAAAAGGAATAAAACAGGAGAAATTTTGAACCTTATTATTTTGGGGTAAAGTAATAGGAATCCATTTATTACTGAGAGTTGCTTTAAAAAAAAAAACAGAACACCACACATTAATAGTATAGTACACAAAGCTATTTTCAGTCCATGTACTTTTGACTCTATCCTGTGACAGAAACCGAGCGTATCATATCACATGTTTCCGTAATAGTTGGTACCAGGCAGGTTCTCCTCCCTGTAAAATATTAGGCTGTCAACACACAACAATGCAACATTAGCCTCAAAGACTATTCCAAAGAAGAACTTTTGTACTGGAAGACTACTGAGAGAGACACTGGCAACAGGAACCTCAGTAACATTTACCTTCAACCTGCTTCATCTGGCATCTCTGCCTTCTGTTTAAACTCCCAAATGGAAGTGACAAAAGAATTTGTTTCCCATTGTGATAATCACTGAAGCACTCTTTATCATAACTAGTATCATTTTTTTGTGCCTCAGATGAATAAGGCTATAGTAGACATTTAACACTTGCACTACTTCAGCAGTTAAATGCGTCCTCTTTTCTCCCTCCCTACTTGTTTGACAGAACATCTCCTACGCTGTTCTAGAAGAGATGTTCATGCACTGAACCAGAATGTAGAGCTGACCAATCTGAAAAATGAATTTCCCAACCAGATCAGACACCAATCCAATTCATCACATATGCACACAAACAGCTATACCTGGCTTACAGCAGGTTGTGCTGAACTACCACAAGTCTGCTTCAGAAAAATCTGTGCAACTACACCTTCTGTGGAAAGGAGGCTCCTTAAGCAGCACAGCTGGAATATGCACAAAGCCACAAAAAAATCTAAGGTAGCAGCAGCAAGATCTATGGCAGGTTAAGTAGCATTGCCTGCCCAGGTCCATAATATTCTGCCTGAACCTCCAAAGTTTCAAAATCCTAACACATTCTTACATCTAGTGCTAATATGCAAAGCTCTTGTTAATTTCATCATAGAATAAACCAATACAAGACCAAGACTATAGAACAGAGTAAAATCAACATTTCTTAGATTGTTTCACAAACCAACGCTTTCAGGAGCTCCTGTGAGCTAGTTGTGCCTAACAGACCCTGAAGAACAACTTATCTCAGTTTGCAAGAGATATAAACTGATGCGTTATGCCAGGCAGCCTGTGTTCTCTTCATAGCCATAAGCAACTAATCTAATTCTTCAAGTGATGTAATCTGGGATAAAAATTTTGCACAAGGCATATATGCTGCAGTACTAACATAGAAAGAAGCCATAATTTCAGTGAACCTTTCTGGAGGTCAAGGATCTTGTGGATCCTAGAATCCCAGCTGAAAAGATCCAATTGAACGTTCTCACTGGAAATCCTACAGACATTTATAAAAATTAATGTTAAATGTGAGGCCTGTACCCTGTGATAACTAAGAAAGTGTTGCTGTTGCCTACTGGAATTACAGTAGATAGGTGTGTTTTACTGATGCAAGTCAAAAGATAACTGCATACAAGTTGGACTAAACCTCTTCTTGTCAGTGTATACAAGACAGGTCCTTACTTCAACTTCATCAAAGCACAATTCACAGTAGGAGATATTTCTTATTTTCAAGTGTTAAATAGAAGACTTTTGCATCCTGGGCAATACATTTGGGTTTTTTTACTGCAGTAAGTTTTAGTGGAATGCACTATATAAGGCTACCCTCTTCTCTAGGACCGGAAAAAAAAACCAACCCCAACTTGGAATAAACATCAAGAGTGTAAGAAGTCTACATAGTAAACAAAGTAGCCTCTACTAAAGCTGTGGAATTCTGCTATCTACCCTTCCCTGCTCCTGACAGCTCCTGAGGAAAATACCAGCTCTCTCGTGTTCCTCCCTATGCATGTACTTGCACTCACATACATGCACCATCTTTCTTTGGAAAAATTAAGACCGAGACTTCCATTTTATAAAATTTCTAACAAGGACAGGAAATCAGAATTCAAGCCTGTTATAAGCACACAGAGAACAAGCAGTACATAGCCTTTTTCTGATTCTCACAAGGTCACCTTTAAGGTAGTATTTTTGGTCTGTTATTCACGCACCAGTGTTTCACAGAAATGCAACACTTAGTCAACCTTTTCCACAGTCCAAAAGCAAGCCACCCCTCCCACAATAACCCCATATTTCAGCACAAGTTTGTTTGTTTTTTTTAAGAAACTCCACAAAATATTTCAATTTGAAAAAAAAAAAGTTTATTTATTCAGAGAGCTTATTGTCTTCAAACACAGTCATAACTTCCCATCATATACTATGTGTCCAGCCTAGGCACAACAATTTCCTCTCCTTTTAACAGGATAAATTAAGGGGACAATTTTATTTAATTCTGAAGTTTTCTTAAGAAACACAAATCTGAACATTTTCCTCATTATGTGAGCACAATCAGGGGCTGGTTTACAAAGGACTCAGTTCTACTCATTGGCATGATCCCCCCGTAAAGTTCTGCATTCTGAATGGGATTATCTTTATATAAGCTCTGTTGACTTCAGCACAGAGGCCACTGAGCTAAAATACAGAGAAAGCTATTTAAGCTATAGCAAAAACATTAAAGCAAGGAAGTTTACACTTTGAGAAACCTCAAACTACTGTAAGATGACAAAAAACCTAAACCACCACAAAGTGAAAATTAGTGCACTTGAAACACTACTTCACTTGCTTAGTTTTATTCCAACAAGCAGCCTAGATACAACAGCCAGTTAACTCAGATTCAAACATTTTGCACATTTGCACTCTTACAACCACGGAAAAGTCTGCACTAACTCAACTAAGTAATCAAGAACTCTATTTTTGCTAACCAATACAGAGCCTGAAAGGCTGCTTAGTCACTGGAGAGCTGCTGACTTCCAATTAAAAATTACACAACAGCTTAAACGTGAGTGTATTTTTGATGTGAATGGCAGCAATCGACAATGACAAATCATCCATTCCTTCACTATTTAGGAATGCTATTACAAACTTTGAACAAAAGATTTGACCAAGAAAGACAGAAGCTGGAAGAAGAGCTTACCATTTAACTAGATTCCAATCCATTGTAAGTATTTTCAGTGGTTAGGCATAAGAAATACCCATACTATGTGTAAGTCCAATGCTTTTACACAGAAGACAAAGTTTAAGAGGGACTACAAAAATATTATGCAAATGATTAAGACTCATTAGAATAAGATCACCTGCTGTTAAACCTTTAGAAGATCCTCCAAAATCTCCCTCTAATTAAAAGTAGTGCTCAGAAGTGTTTTCAAAAAGCAGCAAAATGCAGTAAGTAAGCTCAATCAGCATTAGTGCTCCTCCATCCTAATCAAAACATTTGCCTATTAACTTACAGAATCAAGACTGCAAGAGGAAAAAATTGGGTACTATCTTCTTTCAAGCCATTTTAAGTAAAGGCTTAATGAAGAGCTGTTAAGACAGCTACCTGAAAACTATGAATAGTTATTCTAAGTTCCCCTCTAAAGTGTATGACTCGATTCAGAACCATGAAGTGCACATGACTTTTATCCATTCATGTCATAAAGACCTTTGAAATTAATCACACCAAGATACATAGCAGTGCAAGAAAATTCATGCAAACTGGGGAAGTCCCTCGAAATTGTGAAGTCAAAAACCAAGCTCAAACTTTGAGATCTTTACAGCAGACAAGTTTATGATCACTTATAAAAGCAGAACACATTTGACTTATAAGATGGAGCAAAGTATTCTGTCATTAAGAATTAATTCCATTACTGGCAATCAAAAAGTATGATAGCATTAAAGAACTGTAAAACAGTGAAAGGGTTCATTACACAACATTAACTCAATTTTTTCATGTAAACTACGTTGATGAACACGTAATCTAATATATCATTACTCTGAAAATGTATCTTCAGTTACATTTTAAAATATAGTCAACTCCCTTCCCCATCAAGAAAAAAAAAATATCTCCCTTTTAGGTGTCAAAAAGCACCTTGATCAACTCTGTTAAGCTTGGGTACAGTAAGGGCACAGTGCTTTGACACATGACCAGCCAACGACTTTGCAGAAAATGCCTATCTTAAGCATATGCTTCCTACATAACCCCAAATTACTGGTCTCTGTCCTGTTAGCATAATACATACACCTAAACCCAGCTAGCCAAACAAGTTTCTTCAGCAAATACCTAGCTAACTTGATGAAAAGCCATGAACAAAAAAGCTTTATTTGCAAAGCAGTTAGTAGTCTATTTCCTCATTTTCCCCATCTTCAATTTCCTGCGCCTTTCTCATTACAAACACAGTAATTTCCCCGCATCTGGTGCACTCGCCACCAGTCAGACCCTAAACGCACTTACAGGCAACTTGGGTATCCAGCAGGGTTACACCGAGAGGCCAGTGCAGACAAAAATTCTTCCCAGGACAACAGCTCTCAAGACCACCAAGAGGTTCCGGAACATACCGTTGTCATGATCTCAGAAAGAACTCAGCAATTCCACTTCCATAAAAATTCTGTGCTATCTTAGACCATTTATGTACCCAACCCAAGTGCCCATATATAGAATGATATCAGGCAAGAGGATATTTAAGATTGTCTCAGAAAGGAAGTTTCTATCAGTTGCATTTGTAGTTCCGTATTCAGTCTTCTTATTTTCTTTGCACGTGTTCACTGAACTCAGGATTAACTTTTGAAATCATTTCCCTTCCCTAATATGTGGCTTTTATCAGATTTTACTTTTAATGTTATTTTTACTCTGACAAGCTAATATTGGTACTGTTATCTTGAGGAGAAGACCTCGCTGTTGAAGTCTGGCATGCACAAAGAAATCTTATGTTGTGTATACTGTTCCTACCACAGTACTTCTTCTGAACTGGCCAACGTGGCTATCAAGAGGTCAAAGAACAGACCAGTGAATTAAAGTACCACACAAGCTGTATTTTGGAACACCAACCGTTGTTTCTTTCCTCTCATTAAAAAGATACATTTTTATTCTTTTGGCAAGGCTCTTCCATCAGATGAATCAAGACACCAAGAAAGAGGATAATGAAAAAGCTTATGAAATTTGTACAAGATCTTCAGCAAAAATGAGATAACCTAAGTAGTACTACTTCCCTTTCTCAGGGGCAGAGAGCCAAACCAGACTGATTCATGCATGACCCTGACACAGTAGAGGTTGACAGAAGACTTGGAGCCATTTGAGAAGCTGCATCCCCAACACAATCCCATCAAGACCAAATCTCAGTACTATCATGCCCTGCTCCAACAAAAATAAAGAACCCACTGAGCAGTTCACAAAAAAACCCCCACTTGTTAGCCTAAAACGGGCAGTCATGTCCTATTAATTTCATTCCTATCAAGCAGGGACAACCCGTACAATGCAGAGTAAGTAGCAAGAACCCACATAGCCAATATTCAGTTCCACTATGAGCAAAACAAGTGCCACCAATTTTGAAACTTTACTGCATTGTTCTTCACTTCTGGTTGTTCTTCATTTTCACCACTTCATGAGACAAACAGTGCTCTTTTAAAGCTTGTTTTAACTACTAAATTTTAGCATACTACACATCGGTCTTATAATCTTTGCTGGAAAATAAAGCAATTGATACTTAAAGATCTATGCATCTTTATAGAACAGCAACAATCAGAAGGTAATCGGAAACTCTATCATGTTTGCTTTGATATCATGTCGCATCAAACACATCTTTATTCACAGGACAATATGAAATACCATTACAAACCACTCTCAATTTCCTTTGTTTGCTTTAATGCAGGCACAGTGATGACAGATACTCCAATTTTTGAATGACAAAATTACCTGAGAATTCTCCGAGCAGACTACTTATCTTTTGCCCTACTGAAAGGTACAGTATGTCAGAGTAACATGCATCATATTAGTTGTTAACTGCATGATAATGTTCTGGAGACAGGTTCTTGCCTACAGTCTCCCAAAGACTCTCCATTACATCCAGTCCAGACAGAAGAGTTTGTCTGTGCTTTGCAGAGGGGTGCTACAGGTACATGAGCCACAGCAATGCAGGCAGGCTTGCTCACCCCTTGCAGCCAATTCTAGGAACCATCACTGGCTTGGAAAGCCTACTCTTTTAAGTGAAACAATGTTATTTCAAGTACAGTACTACTCTTCCTAACCTTCGCAATGCCATCTCAAAGATAAGTCACACCACAGTAGCTGTACTGTAAAGTACATCCTCTGGACCAGCAAAGTCTCCTTAATTTTATCTCTGAAAAAAATTCCTCGTGCATAAGTCAATTCAGATCAGTAAAGCAATCATCTCTCAACAGAAACACCAGGCCACCTACAGAATAGCTACAGAACGCCTCTGTTATGCCATGTTATCCATCTCTGACACCACTGCTGTATTCTTATGGACAGACTATTGAAAGTGTCTGTCTCTCGCATCTTCTAACAAAATCCAGCACAAGACAGCTACAAACAGAAGAACTCTTCCCTAGGACTGGATCTATGGCCTGGCTCCAGCTGGAATAGACAGAAAGCATGGAGCATGCGCAGCTGGAAGCGCCTCAGCTAGATGAGCTGGCAGGCTAAGAGCAATTCTGCATAGAGTCCTACAAACAACAAGTTAGTTCTCCTGCAATACACTATGAATCAGTCCAAGACCATAAGGCACCAGCAGAAATCCTAGCCTCAATTAAGCACCAGTGAAGCATTAGCATGCACATACCCACCTGGACAAAGAATCTGTTTGGCTTTGCACAATGGATGCAAGCAGGTGGATTTGACAAACATGGTGTTCACAAGTATATCCTTCAGTCTAGACATTTCTTTGCTCTGTCCTAGGCTTAAACTCGGTTAGCTACATTAACACTATGTAAATCAGGGTTTTAAGACATAAGCCTTATGATTTGGCAACCAGGAATGTTCTAGCTTCAGTGAACTCCAAGACAACAGCAATGTTGGGAATAAGGAGTTGTAGCTTTATAAAAGAATGACAAAACACACTTTTTTATTGGAGCTTAAGATCTTAACTAGAAATTCTGCTTCCAGAGGCAGCTTGGGAAGTTCATAGTTACATAGCCATCAAAAATAATTAAAAAATTTATTTCTTCATCCCCTTGGCAGTGCAGTGTCATTTTGCAAACAATTCTTGATAAAGCTTTGAGGAGCAAAGTAAGGCATGACCTTTGCCACAACTGCTAAAATGAACCTCACAAGTGAGAATTATGAAATTAACCATTAGGAGAGTTTTATGCTGTTGTTCAGGAAACATGTGAGAAGTAGGAGATTCTTCAGATACTAAACCGAGTAGTTCTACCAGTTTAAGAAGGAAGGACAGCGCAGCAGACTTCTCCACTCTTCACTCAGTAGAGCCAAGTGACAGTGGGTAAAAGCAAACATTTTACTTGACAGCAGCCAAGTATCAGGACTGCACTTTACTGGCCAAAAAAACCAAACAAAAAACAAAACCAAACAAACAAACAAAAAAACCCAACCCAGAAGCAAGTCTCTTGCTAGTAAAGTCACAAACCAGCCTTCTCAGATTTCACTTGGTAAACACTAAGGAAGATATCCCTTTAATTCACTATAGTTACTTTTCCAAATAACATGAACTATAAAACATGTATACCAGCAAAATAATCTTGTTAGTAAAATTTTGGGATAGTGAAAGAAATGTTTTCCTTTCTTCCTTCCCCTCTGCTCCATTAGGTGTCTCTGTTAGGCCTGATAGCAGCCTACCAAGAAAAACACTCATCTGAATTTAAGCCTGCAGGAAGTTCACTAGTGTAACGCTTTGGCTGCAGATACAGTTTTTGTTTCTTTTAAGAGCACTATAGACTTTGGAAGCAGCTGATCAGTCACTTACACTGACAAAACTTAAGAGACTACGACTGGGAGCAATTATCCTGTCCCTATGTTGTACACGTGTCCCATATGACATTACTCAATATGCATGTGTCCCATATGACATTACTCAATATACATGTTTCTAACCCTCTTCTCAACCTCACTGACATGCAAACAGCTAAAGCACTACAGATATGGTCATAAAACTGACCTTAAGGAGGCTGCACATCAGTAAAGCTGTGGGGAAATCTTTATACAACATCTGCCTATGGTAAATCCATCTCTCTATACTATCCCCATTGTTTACATGTGAATTAAATCACCCCGTTCCCTATCCCACTCCCCCAGCAATTTTTTCCCCATTTATTCAACTGCCTGAAATCTAAGCCCCCATAGTTCATCAGCTAGGGAGGGGGGCACTATTACCTGTATCTTCTCAAAAGAATGTCCTCACCATTAGAGGAGATACAAACAACTGAAATGAAAGATTCTTCATCTTGAGGAAAAAAGGCAGTAACTGTTGTCAGCTAAATGTTATTGCAACATGGCCACCTCCACTGAAAGACAAGACTGTCAGAACTGATCTGGTTATGCAGGTCTACAATGTTATTAATTTAAAGATAAAGTCCAAGTCACAGATACGTTAAGATACACTCTTAATACACTTTTACAAAAGCAACTACTTTATAAAAGACACATTTCTGGAAGGTCAGACTGTTCCCATCCAGATTTTGAAAGGACACATGAAACCTGGATGAATACTACGAGCTGTTGTTCACCCCTGGGCTCCCAATACTAGACATAACCACAGCTGTAGCTGTCAGGGCTTCAATCATCAAAAAAAATAAACAGATTTTTAAACACACGAGATTTCAAGAGTTTTAAAACAGGAAGCTTGGTATCTTATATACTTCTACTTAACCAAAGTGAAATCCCAAATGTGCACATAGCCTTCCCTGTCTTACAAATTCAATAGGTAATTTTATACTGTGGATGACAGCATGAGACAGGTGACCAGATGCTCACTATCAAATGAGGGAAAGATGTAATCTTGGCTATCAACCCTTGCACATCAGCATGAATACAAATCTGAATTGGTAATAATCTTGGCTAACAGCTTTTTTGGTGTTTTTGTTTGGTTGTTTGACTGTTTTTTTTCCCCTCAGGTAGTCCCTCTATCCAACAAAAAGATGACTAAAAACATCTAAATTGGTGGAAAACTACTTTGACAGCAAGGACTACAGGTATGTGAACTATAAGAGGCTTTTTGTTCTTAAGAGCGACAAAATATTCCAATTCTTTAAATATTAATTTTCCTCAAAAATGTGTCTACTAAATATCTAGAATTAATCTATCTTTGAAATTTTCTACTGGTTACAACAAAGACAATGTAAGGTCTTATTTCACCACCTGAAAACGTAGTTTTCCTTTATTGGTTTATAATACAGATATTCCACCATGATAAATGCTACCTAGATCTCCATGCCAAACAGTAAATTCTTTTTTTTTTTTGGTCAAATATTTGTTTCTGAAGTAATCGCGTTAAAATCAAATAAAGTTGGGCTATTACAGCAAGATCTTACCTCCCGAGTTACATCTTCTTTTGGAGGAGTACTTGAGTATCAGGAATTAATAGTATCATTTAATCAGCTAAAGCAATCAGGCCTTGCTTATCATTTCACAAAACCATTTCAAGCCATGGAAGAGCTTACCCAAACAACACAAAAATTCCACGAATGTATGCCTCAGCCCTAATCCCCGAAATACAGACACTTAAAAGAAGTACAGAGATCCTTAACACCTGCCCATTTCAATAAGTTACAAACCTACGTACCTCTGAAGATCCTGGACTACATTTCTGAATGAACGTTGCTTCCTTGTTTATCAGGCAAAAAGCATCTAACAATGATCTTTCTTTAAAAAAAAATATGGGTTAAGAAACTGACACCAACTTCGCAAACAAAACAAATGACGTTATAACAAACCCTATTATGCACACAAATAAAACTCATTTCCGTAAGGGAAAATTTGTGACCAATTTTCAAGGAGACAAAACCCAACCGAGTGCTGCGGCTTCCCGCAGTGAGGATACCGCTTTGTGCGTCAACGAGGCACTGAAGGAAAGGGGGGGGGAAATCAGGGAGAATTTCTTACCCGTCGAGCTGCCCTCGCGCCCCCGGCCCGCCCCGCCGGGAGAGGCCGTTGCCGCCGCCGGTGCGGGGCGGGGCGGGGCAGGGCAGGGCGCCCCCCGCCCCCCCACCAGGAGATAACGCCCCGCAGGGTGTGGGGCACCGCCACGGCCCCCGCCGCCCCCCCGTACCTGAGGCAGCAATGCCGAGGGGGAAGAGGCGGGTGCCGCCGGCTCCCCGCTCCGGGCCGGAGGGAAGGAAGCAGCCCCGGCGGGCACCGCAGTGACCCCGCGTCGCTGCCTGGGAGGCCGCTGCCTCCTCCTCGGTGGCGCCCCTGTCCCTCGGTCTCGCCGCAGCCGCTCGGGCCCCGGTGACACGCCGCGAGGCGGGCGACGTTTTGTTGTTGCGCAGCCCCCGCCGCCGCCGCCGCCGCTCCCTCCCCAGACGCAGCGCGACACTCGGTGGTGCTTTACAGCAGTCCGCAAAGCGCAGACGCGCCGGCTGCCGCCCCGCCTCCCGTCAGGCGACGCTGCGCCCCCCGCTGGGCGGAAGCGGGAAAAACGCAGTCTGAGAGAATGGACGGAACTGGTAAAAGTGGGTAAAACAAGACGGAAACTGTTCGTCAAACAAGGGAAAAAGGCTTTAAGGAAAGATTCTACTTCAAAAAACGCCTAGCTCAAAAGAATGTGTATTTCAAGGGGCAGGAAAAGAGATTACTCAGCAAAGGAACAGCCAAGTATGTCAGAAAATGCAGCGGCAAAGCAGAAAAGGTGCCAGACCATGTAAATGATGTGAAAGTAAACAAGTCTTTCAGCTTATGCAGAACGCTACAGCAAAGGAAAAACTGAGACGCACGTACAGTGAAGGTGGAAAAGAGGATGGCAGGTGATGTCGTGTGGTGCTGGAACCGCAACAGCAATTCATTTCAGGTTTCACTACAGACACAGCCCACCCAGCATTAACTTGCTGCCTTTTTCTACAGCTTGGTTGTTTTTTAGTTTTTAAATCAAGGAATGCAGTATGTGGCATCCAACCTGACTTCAGTAAACAATGACATTGGGCCACATATGAAATAACGACTGAAACAGGGGAGAACAGGGAGCAGAATAAAAATTAGAAACATGATTAAACCGCTCAACAGGAGATCACACGGGAGAGTGGAAAGAAGGTTGTATCCTATACAATGGAGGCCACCAATGGCTTGACTGTGTGAGCAATTTTAATATTTTTCACTAATGATTGGAACCAAAGTTGAAATACATTAATAAAAATCTGCTGGGGGGGGGGAATAATTAAAAAATAAAAGGCAAGATAATACATGGGAAGAACTGAATGACCTTGAAGACCATACGAATAGGAGCAAGGTGAAAAAAAGTAGAGTAAAATAAAAAGAATGTGCACTTGAATGTACCTGACTAAATGTTTTGGTATATATTGTCTATTGGTCAGGTAGAAGGCAGTAGGATGAGAACTTCATCAAACTATGTAATTAAGAAAATAACCAACAGCCAACAACATGATGTAACCATGAAAAAAGCAAACATCTTCACAATATTTTAGCATAAATATTTTTCAGAAAGACAGATGTTTCAATGCAACTGTAAATATTATTCCTGACATAGTCTTACAAATACTTTACCCAGGTTTTTTTCCTATGTATTCAGGGAAGATGAACTCTAATCTTGACAGGACACTCAAGGGAACATAGCACATAAAATGTGAGAGGAAGCTAATGAAATTTGGCTGGATTACCTTAAGAAATGAGACAGAGGAGTGCTCTCTATAAGCTCATCAGAGGCTAATACCAATTAAAAAAAATAATACACCAACTAGTTATGCATTTACCTATTTACTTAACGAGTGTTTTGAACACTCATGCCAAAGATGACCGAGAGGTAGTTCTTGGCAGAGAAAACGTACAGAATCACTCTACGCTCACCAACTGAAAGATGTACAAAGACCATGTCAAAAACAAAAATCAAGGGGCTATAGAGTGGCTAGAAATTTCAGTTCAGAAATCAAAAGCAATGCAGGGTAAGTACAGATATTCTTGATTTTCTCCCACTGCAAAGTCAAAGTGGCCAGATAATCTATAAATGCTTTAACTGTCTATGATTTAGTAGACCGTTCCTCCTTGGGTAAATTAAAATAAAGGCAGAATTTATAAGATCTTTATTAGCTATGATTTCCTAATTCCTGTTTCACTATGGGCTACCAGCTGACAAGAATCTAGTAAGTTGTGGGCCAGCTCATCCTTAAATTAACACTTGACAGAAATTAGTTTATCAATTATTGACTGGTTATTAACATAACTTTTGAATTATGACAGAGAAAATGCACTTCAATGCCCGGAATTATTCACAATTATTTTAAAATAGTTGGGTTGGGTTTTTTTTAAAATTATTTTTAACTTCTATCTATGCCCTTTGGTATATTTATTAAAGTTACTTGTGCCGTTATTTTAGGATCTTGCAGAGGCACAGTTACCTTGAAAATACTTTATTGATTTCTTGGACAAAAACAAAGGATTCCCTTTTCACGCTTCTTAGCTACAGAAGACCAAAAGGTTAAATTGATTCATTCTAAATCACTAATGCAAATTTCAGAACAGCTTTCAGGTGTCACCAATTCACATTGAACTCTTCAACTTCTTCTAACTAGAGCTAAACAAAACCATTTATATGCGCACCCCAGGGCCTGGCAGAACTAAAGACACAGAGAAGAAACTATCTTATCTACGATCAAAATAACGCTAACCAGCAAGAGATAGCACTTTATATTTTTGGCAGAAAGACAAAAATCAAAGCCAACCCCTGTCTGAGGTACGTTCAGCAACTCTGCTTCAGAGTTGGACCCAGCTCTGCACAGGAGTATGGTTTCAGTTTGCTCACTCAGGAAGGAAAGCTAGACACAGCTTTTTCCAGATGCAAACACCAGCTTCTGGAACGCAATCCCACTGGGCATGTGGCCAAGATGCATGCTGCACGCTTTCCAAAAGAGATGTCTTTGCTCAGAGTGCTGTTAACTGCAAGCGTGGTAGTGCCCAGGACTATGAACAGCACACGCTTCTGAATCTTCTGCCTGTGTACAGGAGTATGAACCTCCTGTCACAAATACTGCTTCTGGAGGAGTCCAAAATCACTTGCAGCCAGGGTTTTAATCCAGATGAAGCAGCCCATCCTTGACATTTACATCATATGTAGTTGTGTAGACTTACAATGAACCATACTTAAGCATACAGTTAAATGTTTGTGTTATGTCAATTTACAATTACCAGTAATATTAACAAACTACAGCCTCTCATGGTAGTATGTTGAGGATAATACAGAAAAAAAAAAAAAACGCAAAAATTGTGGGACTGATGTTCAGATGATACAAATTGTCACAGCTCAGATCAGTCCAGATGAAGGTCTTACCAGTGAAAACTGGAAAACCAGGGAAGAGGATAAAAAATGCTGCAAGATTTGTATTACGAAAAATTGCTAGTAGGAAACAAGAAAAGACTGATGCATTTGCAGAGTCAAAAATAAACTCGACAGCTGTCTGTGCTATATATTTCATGGGGATAAATACAGGAAATTTTCTGATGTGGTTGATCTAACACCTTTCAAAAGCTCTGGAAAATAACACGCACCACTTGGGTAACTGTGTATTTTTAACATACATGGAAGAACCAAATACCCAACATTACAGTAAAACATAGATATAGAAATGACCCACTAGCCACTCATTTAATTTCATATAGTACAGCCTGATAAGGCTTTGAAAGGTTAGAAACAGCATTTTTGCAACACATTACTTCAGAAATTATGCAAATCCCTACTAAGGTCTCAAGCAGTTAGATATTCTAAGTACGACATTTTAAGTATTTAAATTGTCATATAATTAAGACGGTGTGGTATATATAATTAGTTAGAAAAGCTACTTTGTTGACAGTATTTTTAATGGATCTTTTTCTTATCAAAAAAACAAATATGCCACCAACCTGTAAACAGAAAGATCACATGAGATATTCCTTTATGTACTCTCAGTGCTTGTACAATAATGGGGCCAAATGTATTTTTGTGTTTTAATGATGAATCAGCAGCTATTTTTAGGGGCAATTAGGGCAATCAGGTTTAAAATAAACAAAAGCATACTGCATTTAATGATCTGATTTTACACCAAAAAATTCAATAGCCATTTCCTAGCATGTACGTATACTTCCAGTAGTAAAAGAAAGGAAAATATTTGTTTGATTTACAAGCAGATGATGTTCTGTAGAAGAATTATAACGAGCTACTTAGAGATCAGAAACTCATTTCTATAACCTTCTTCTGACTGCTCATCATACAGTATCTCCATAATACATCAAAAAGAAAAATACACATTCAGAGTGGAAAAAGCTGTTTTTTACAGCAGTGATGCATATTAAATTATCAGTGATGCTTAATCTCAAAATATTATCAGGCATTCACTGAAAACATCTCAAATGGTATTATTCATTCTTGCTTTGTCTGCAGAGGAGAGAAATAGTGGAGCAAGCATACCAGCTAATAATTTTTAAACGTTAGCTCGACCAGAGGTTTGAATACAGTCAGATTGGTATCAGGAACTACTAAAAGCAAAGTTTGAAATTGTAGTAACCAGGCAATGTAACATGAGAACTGGGACAAGACTCAGTGCCTTTCAAATTAAAAAGGACTCTTCCTGTTGATTTCAGTTAATTTAGCATCAGCCCAATATCTCACTTTTTTAAAAAACGTTCAATCCAAAAAGGAACTGAGTCATTGAGTCATTTATTGCTGTAATAACTATCTTTGATGTGGTCAGCACCCAAAGTAGAATACAAATGCTGTACTAGAAACTTAGATTTCTGAAGCAAACAAACAAAAGCCTAAAGTTGAGTGAAAACACACATTGCAAAAATCAGTTTTTAAACAACCAGTATGTTAAGCAGAGAACTGCATACTGCTTTGTTGATAAAAAGACATGGCAATGTGTCTTAAATGAGGCAGGATCCTGCTTAATTGTAGGTAACTTTATTTGGAGGTGACCCTCCAGCACCCCCAACCCCCTCTTTCCTTAAACCAACATCTCTTTTTTTTTTTAGAGGGCTTTTTAGGAGGGGATATGGACAAACAGGTGGCTGTGTGAAGAGGAGAAAACTGGGACAGCCTGTTCAACTCTAGGTGAATGCTCTAGCCGGGAGGCTTCCTTAGAAGAAGGGAGGGGGGAAGCCAAGAACTACTTCTCTATGTTTTAAAAACATTGAATATCAGTGCATTTTTACAGAGCCCAATCATGTTAAAACTGCGGAGAGTATACCAACTGCATTAAGCCGTAAAAGAAGATGAAACAGCTAGTGTTTGGTCCTTCGTTACGCTTTAGGGTGAGGTTGGCAATAGACTGGTCAGCACTGTTGAAACTGGTGTAACATTCTACGCAGAAAAAAAGCAAAATTACAGAGCCCAAGGAGAAGCATTAAAAATCTAAGGACGTTGACAACTTTCAGGTGTCTCACATACAAGACAGGCAAAAAAGAATTTACAAGAGCACAGTTTTGGACTTCTGTGTTCGTTGTCATTTAAAGATGAATATCTGGGCCAAATATTTCTCCTCTTTGAAAGCCTATTATCACTTCCTAATCAAACTTTACCACAAATTTCAGAACCTAATGGTATAAAACAATTTTCTCTTTGAAAACTAGTAGATGTTTCAGGAGACTACAAAAGAACAAATAAGAGTATTTTACTTAAAAAAACCCAAACAAGCAAGCAAGCAAGCAGGAAATTAGAAATCAGCCAACTTAATTAAAATTCCTGGACAAATTCAAAATATTTGTAGGTACCTGGAAAATAACAAAGTGATAAATAACAACCAACATGATTTGTTCATGAAAATCTATCAAACCAACCTAATTTCCATTTATTGTTCCACAGACATGAATAAACTGAAGATCTTCAGTGAGGCTTTTGACATTCTGTTCCACTGACATTTTCAGAAGGAATATAAGGAAATTTGATCTGGACAGAAACTACATAAATCTGGTTGTACTCAGAGGATCACAATTAGTAGTCTACTATCAAACTGTACATCTATATCAAATAAAATTCCTCATACACTTCAATATTGTAGTATCTTTGGGTAAAGACTTAGAGATTATGCTTTATAAACCTGCAGCTGACACCAGGTTGAGAGGTACTACAACGAGCAGAAGTCAAGATGAGAGTCTGAAATCATTAGGAGGGAATTCTATAAACACAAGTGCAAAGTTCTGCCCTTTGCAAGAAATAATCAACTGCACAGAAAAGAGATATTGTAATAAACTTGCAGAAAAAGAAACCAATAGGTAGACTGGATCACAAGTAGAACATACCAACATGTTCATGAGGTTGAAAGAGGCATACATCCTACTGAGATGCATAATCAGAAATGTCACCAAGGTAACTTCGAGAAGTTGTGGAAAGATTGGACATCAGCTAGAGAGGTGCAACAACAAAGGTTATGCGTTTCAGAACTATGATTCAAAAAAGGAAATAATCCATGCTTTTAATCAAAAAATAAAACACAACAAAAATATTGTAACAGTCATAGTTTATGTAAAAGTATGCTGCAAAAAGAAAGGGAACACTGTCCTTTATATTCACTTCGAATAAGAAGGCTAAATTGCAGAAAAAGGGATTTAATCTAGACATTTGAAAAAGCATAGTTAAGGACTAGACTAGACTGCCTGAAGAATGAGTGGAATCTGTGTTTAAGGCTTTAGGAACAGGTTAAACAAACATCCACCAAGGTTATTTTCATAATAGCTTACTGTGCCTTGAGGCAGGAGGATGACTGAGAATACCTCTTAAGATCGCTTTTGGCTCTTTTGGTTGGTTTGGTTTTGGGGGGTGGGTTATGTGTACAGCTTTGACATCTACTTGACATCAACCAACAAGCAGCGAGGCAAGTCAAGCAACTCCTATAGAACAGTACGAGTGCTGTATTTGTTAGCCCTCTCATCTTGTTTCCTGAAATTGGACACAGTAAACTTTTCTTCACCAATACTAGAACCTAACGAGTGGGTTTTGTGCGTACTTGTACAACAGTTTACCACAGTAAAACTGACAGCCCTGATTGTGACTTAGCTGCATTGCTGAATTCAAAACAATATGCAAATGAAATACATTGAGGACTTTTTCATGCACTGTTTAGATGTTATACAAACACTCACAAAAATCTGGTTTTGTAGTCTAAATTTAAGCTAAAGAGTTCATTTATTAACCTCAAAGCCAATCCTAATGTATTTGATGTTAATGCAAACGTTATCACAGAAGATAGCATAAGCAAGAATATATATTCGTTTCTTATTTAAGACTGTTCTTTTTATAAAATCTTGGTACCAATTGCAACAGCAGCATTATATATCTATACCATACATGCAACTATCAGTTCAAACTGTGTTTTCTTTTAGACTTCTGTGCATGCTTAGTTTTTAAATACATAGATATTAGTCTTTGTTAACTGATAACTAGTTTAGCAAAGTATTATTTAAACGCTCCAAGTGCATTTTGAAAAGAAAGAAGAGGATGGTGTTACAAATCTTTGTAGAATTCAGGATTTAATTTGCACAAAAGGTTGTTTAACCAAGATTTATTAAATAAAACACTCGTTCATTTTTTCAATTTTACCAATATGCAATTGCTGAATGAAAAGACAGAACAAGAGGATTGTTGTGACTTAAACTGGATTAGACATACTTAAATTCACAGATTCTGCTTCGTTTGAAGATTCAATAGCAGCTGCAGCACCTAATATTGATAAAATAATTTCAAGTGTTCCCTACAGAAAGCAAATGAAATCATATCTAAGAGGTAACACCTTCCATTAACGAGTACAGATACAGCCTAATGAATCACAACAGAAGGTACTTATTTGTTAACAATTTAAAACGTTGGTATTGTACTTCTAGAATACTGCCAATAAAAAAATGTTATGCAAATAAATCTACTTTTCCCTAGATTGTTCTTCCTTTAATCTTTAAAATCATTGGAGCTACCGATTAAAGGAACTACTGCTTAACCTGAATAAAAGTGGTAAAATCAGCATCAAGTATTTAAGCATATTTCCTAAGCTCTAAGAAGTGAGAGCAAGCAAGAGTACAACCCAACTTGTTAATGCGAACGGAGAAGCACCGATAATAGGTAAATAAATATTTTGCTTTTATTTCGGACAGAAAAAAAAATTAAAAATAAATAATCACAGAATTATTCTGACAGAAATCCAATGAACGCTTCATTACAAGAGCTAAGAAACGGAAACAGCAAATAGATAGATCTGCTTCAGCAAAGCTTTCAAAAGCCCACAAAAAGGGGAGGAACCCCCCCACCGTCCTCCCCGGGCCCGTCAGCCGCTCCCGGCGCCGGGAAGGCCCCCGGCTGGAGCCTGACACCGCCCGCCCCGGCTCAAACTCACTACCCGGCTGCGCTAGCACACACACACGCAATCGCCTCACGCTTATAACACGTTATTTTTTCCTTAACAGGCCCACAGCTGCAGAAAGTCTTCAAGCAGCAGCTTTCAAAAGAGAAACCGGCGAAACACAATCGCGGTTAGCGCGGTGCTCCCTCGGGCCGCCCCCGGCCCAGGAGCCGGCAGCACCTCCCCGCCTCAGCGCAGGCCCGCGGCCCTAAGCCTCCCGCCCGGCCCGGCCCCACCGCCGCCCACACCGCCCTGGGGCACCTCATGGCTCTCTGCGCTGCTCCCTACAGAAGCTAGAGCCCAGCCCCGAGCCGTGCCGAGCCCCGGCCCGTCCTTCCTGGGCGGGTCCGGCGGAGCCGAAGCACAGCTCGCCACCCCCCGCCCAGCCCGGCCCGCCCGCCGCCAACCTCTGGCGGGGAGGTCCCGGCGCCAGGTGAGCGGCAGCGCGCCTGCGCCGCGCCTCCAGGTCGGCCGCGGCCTCCATCCGGGTACTGGGCGGCCCGGCCGGGCGAGGGGGGGGTTTCATTGTGCGTGCAGCTGCCGCGCTCAGTCGCTCTAAAATGGCCGCCGCCGCCTCGTCTCCCGCCGCCGCGGGCGCTCCCGCGGCACCCGCCGCTCCGGTGGCGGTGGTGGCGGCGCTACCCCCTACTGAGAGCAAGAAGATCACCGACCTACGGGTCATCGACCTCAAGTCGGAACTGAAGCGGCGCAACCTGGACATCACCGGGGTGAAGACTGTGCTCATCTCCCGGCTCAAGCAGGTGAGAGGCCGGCAGCAGGCCGCGGGGGCCGGTTCGGCCCGTTGCCGCTGGCTGCCCGGCTCCGGGGGCGGGGCCCTGGCGGCCCCGCCGGCTGCCCCCGGTGAGGGGGGCGGGACCTCTGCCTGCACGGTGTCGGGGTGAGGGTCTGCTGTGCCTAGGCAGCCCCGGCGCCAGGGCGGCACGCCCCTCTGGGCGGCCGAGGCGGGGGTCGTTGGCGGGACCGGGGTCGGTGTCCCGGCCGGCGGAGGCCCAGCCGGCCGGCGGAGCTCGTCCTGCGGCCTTGCGGCCCGCCCGGCGCCCCGGGCGCTGGAGCTGGTCTGACGGCCGGCAGGGCGAGCCCCCGGGCGGGTTGTTGTTGTAGGGTTTCTGTGCTTCCCTCCCTCATGTTTTCGTGCTGCCCTTAATGCCATCACGGGTGCCGTAGTGGCATTCTAATGTTATGTTTCCAAAGAGAAATTTGCCGATCCTTGATAAGCTGTCCTTTGAAAGTGTCATTTTAACAGCCTAAACTCTTATCATTATCATTAGCGTTCCCTGCCTCTCATCTAGCTTTAAGTGAAAGGTTTAACACAAAGTGTTTTATAAAATACTTTTGAGATGGAAAAAAATAATAGTTTGGCTCACTGATGTATGCTAAAGTGAAAGTGCCTAGCTTCCCACTGAAATCCATTAAAAATTATTTTTTTATCTCATTTAGGCTATTGAAGAAGAAGGAGGCGATCCGGATAATATTGAAATAACTGTCTCAGCTGACACGCCCACCAAGAAACCAACTAAAGGCAAAGGTTAAGATCTGTTGATACCCATTACATTCTTGAGCAGCTTTTGTTGCATATATCGCCTTAAAGAAACAGTGTGGAACTGTGGCCTGTAGTTGTGACTTTACTGTTTATGACTTCTGTCATGTAAGTCATCTTTTGCCTTACTCATCTGTTTTCAGTCACTGCACATAGGCAATGTATAGGGATGCTGGATGTGTATGGAAAATGGGTGGGTTAAGAGATGTGTTGCAAGGTAGTGGCTGTACTGCCCGCAGAGCCTGGAGACTTGTTTGTGCTGAGGCTGTGTAGACCATCTGTGAGATTTTTGGAATGTGCTGTGTTAACAGAGGTCCTGAACATGGAGTGTTACAGGTGCAAAGCGGCTGTAGGGACTACTGTGCAGCTCTGGTGCTGGTTAGTGTCTAAGAGTATCTGTGCAACAGCACAGGGTGAGCTAAGAGGTTGATAATCCATGAGAAGGTGCTGGACCTAGGCTAGTGATGAATGTATGATGATATGTGGTAGGGGGTCATTGCCTGAAGAGGACTGTGTTCTGTGGTTTTATTAGCATGCTTTTTACTGAAGACAAGATTTATAAGTATGAATTTCCTGAATGGGCTCTGAAGGCTCACTGTGAAATGTCTCATTAAGAGATTTGGGGTTTTCTGTTGTGAAAAATAATTGCTTAGATTCTAAACTGATCTGTTTGGCAGTGATTGTGTTGGCTCTGTTTTCTTTTGCATAAGTATTTAAATACTGTTTTGTGAGTTTGGGTTCTGGGGGATTTTTGTTTGGGTTTTTGTTTTCTGTTGCTCTGGGAGCATCTGTAATCAAGTAATACTGGGAAAGGAAATGTCTCTTTTGTGCATAGCATTCTTCGTTGAACATACATGCTAAGCATGTTCATACATGTGCTATAGATACCTGTTTTGGAAACGATCAATCTTAAACCACTGTCAGTTGTCTTAGGCTGAGTTTTGTGGTGGAAGTGATTATTCATGCTTTTGTCTGGTGCTGTGAATGGGGAATTTAATAATAAAATCTGTCTGCTTAGAAAGTTTGAATAACTGATCTGTACTTTTGACACACTAGAAAAGTGAAAGGAAATAAACTGTTTCACAATGTGGTTTCATTTTCTTCTGTGACATTACTTTATTCCCTATTCTGGAAAGGTAACTGATGCTTAAGAAAACTACTTGGGAGCTAAATAAGGAAACACTTCCTGGGTTTTTCATGTGGACATCTAAATGGCTGCTTGTTCTGCTGTGATGAACGCTTCTTTTATCTGCTGCTTTTCACTCTACTATTCTCCAAACTAATATCATGATATGCATAGTGTTCTTGAACTGGCTTCTTGTTTAGTTACACTGTTTTGCTTCTGCAAAGGCAGTTTGCTTACTAGTGATGCTGCTGCCTGAGGCAGGGCTTCAGTAGCTGTTCCCTGCCACCCCTTCTATGGATTTGAATTGTAAGGTGTACGTATGAAACATACGTTCTTGGTAGACCTCAAAGTAAAATGCAACCTTCATGAAGTTCTTATCTGCTCACTTTGCAAGCTCAAGAGTTTTTCCTCATTACTTTTTGAATTACAAGTCTTACAAGCAAATTTTGTGCCAAAAGTATCAGAGGGTCATGCTGTATTAATCTTCAAGTGTTGAACAAGAAAAGCTCACTAATTTGTGTAGGGAAAGTCTTTTTTGGTCTTACTGGTTTACTTCTAACTGTAAGAAAGAATATATTCTTTCTTTTTAACTATTCCTTGTAGGGTTAGCTGCTGATTCTGATGTTATCTCCCTTTCTAGTGCTTTCTGCTGAAATATGTTACTAGTAACCAGAAAATATCCCTCAAAACTTGGAAGTGTAGTACTTCAACAATCCATTCCCTAATGTGTCACTAGGAGACTTTCAAAGGCCTGTAGGAGATCCATACTTACCGACTGAATTCAGTAGGACTGAGTTTTCATTTAGAATTAACTATCTTGATCCTCCTTGTGCTTGTACATGCACTTCAGGATGAGTTGTGTTGCCTCCTTCACTGATTTTTGCCAACAGATTGCTCTAGGCGTTTTGCTAATGCTTGCTTCCCCTCCACCCCACAGCTTCAGACTAATACTAATGAGTCTTTAATTATTTTGCTGCTGTCCAGCAGTAAAATTAACGGCACTGCTAGTGCTGTAGCATTTTTTTTTCCCTATGCTATTATGGCTGTACAGAGGAGGGTAGGAATATTAGGTGTGTGTTGGAGTTACGAAGGAAGTACAGCCTCAGAAAAGGCCAGGGAGTGGGAGTAATGGCTAAATCTCACAGCAGCCGGAGAGAGGTGAATGGGAGGGAGGAATGAGGTTTCTCTTCAGAAAAATCACAAACTATGTCGGATGGCTATCAGTTTTAGATTTGAATGTCTTCTGTAGCTGGTTTTCCTGCAACTCTTGAGGTCTGTGGAAAAAGTGAGATGTCTAATTCCCTAGCACCGTCTGTTAGAAAAACTTGCTCTGGAATATTGACACAGGCTGAATTAGAGGGGGCATAGTGTGTGTGTGTGTGTGAGTGATATATTTGTTTTCCCTCTCATTGCTTTTTTTTTTTTTGGTGTATGTCAACAAAAATGGAGACGAATAGGAATGAGGTTAAGGATGGGACTTACTTTCATAGAACAGGATTTTGTAATGGCCTGATAAATTGATTTATCAACTGAGTATATGCTGCAGACTTTTACTGGACTGTGACAAGCTTTTCAGAACAATGATACAAAGCCAACTTGATATGAGATAGGGAAGAAACATCTGTAAAACTCTGTAACTGGAAGAAAAAGGCTTTAACTAAACTGGTTTGAATGTAGACCTTCTTTCTCTCTTAAAACAAACAGCACCTTGCCAGCGTCCTGTACCAAGTTCTGCAGCATAAGCTATTGTAATCAAAAGGAGTCATATTTAAAATAGGGCATTTACTGACTTGCCCAAAATTGAGATAACACAGAGGGAGCCATGTGGATCTTCGTCAGCAAAATGTGTCATCGGAGGATTTTGCATCACGACTTAAAGAATACTTGCAGAAGGATTCTGTAATCCAACAAGAATCCTTGATCAATCCTGTATGCAAAGTTAGTCAAAATCTAACACTTTTTCCAGAAACTAATTTAATTAAATATTTGGGGTGAAGAAGAACTGCAGAACAGTTTATCAGAAGAGCTATATAGGTGAGATCAGTTGGTTTTCCCAATTAAAGTTTGAAAGCTTAAAGATGGAACAAATACCAAGTGCTCCATCTTTAATTGCCTCAGATGTGCCTCTCCACCCTGGAATTTAGTAGCTATGGACAAATTTTTCGTTTTGTACAAAGATGATAGTTTTTGGAAAGAGCTGTTCTTTTCAAGCCTGAACTTTCTGCTGCTTATTCTGCTATCCAGAGGAAGTTACTTTACTGTTAGTTTGAAATACTTCTGATGTAAACATTCCTTTAAAGTATGTGCAGTCAAAAATACTGTAGCATATTGATGCATCATAACTTGATGATTGAAACTTTTTCTGCCAAGTGGATGAAGAACAGATTTGAGGCTAATCAATTTTAACCTCAGAGTATTAATGTAAGCAAAAATGTTTATTTACTGCTCTTCAAGTTTCTAAGGTCTAAGACACTTTGTGTCTCAAGTACCCCTCTAGTTCCTGACTGAATTTCCGATTTGACAATACTGTTTCTTAGATCAAATGCTGACAACTGACAGTGACTCCCTTTTACTGTTGCCCAAATAATTTTGACTTCTTTGTTTGGTTACTTAAAAAGTCAGCGTAAGTTGAAGTCTATCAACAGTTGATAATCTGTCATGATGTCACCTGTCCTTCAGGAATATCGAAATAACTGTTTTAACAAACCGTCAGTTCATTATTTCGTCTTTGGAGTTGTTAACATGTGTTACTATAGTTCTGTAATTTGATTTCTGAAACACTGCTGCGCAGCTGGCTTGCCCAGAGGTAGCTCAGAGTTCTCCTGCTCAGTGAATTATTGCTGGAGAAAGATAGGGATTCTCAAATGCACTGAAAATAGGTGTATTATGGCTGTGTTACATACGTGACATAATCTGCGGAGTGCTAGTACAAATGCCTTGATTTTAATCTTGAATAACCTCAGTTTTCAATTTTTTCTAAATAAATATTTTTCAGAATACGTTTTCTAAATTAGTCTTGTTCCTGAGCTTTATCAACCTGCTTTTCAAAAATTTTTTTTTTTTTTTCTTTTTTAAGGCAAGCGGGTAGCTGCTTTGTTGCTGCTTCTCAGTGGCTGGTTCTGTTGATCTGCTTTGCAGTTGCTGAATAAAATAGTACAGTTTGAAAAGTGACTTCCCCAAATATTCTTGGGAGGGGTGCCCTTACACACAGTGCTGTTGCACAGCTAATTAGGCCTCTTAATGTTACAAGGCATGTCTGGCTTAATTGGCTCACAAAATATGTTTCTTAATTTATTATTATTTCTAGTTATCTGACCAGTGGTATTCAATCACTCTATACATCCCTGCAAACTTTTAAGTATTTCTGTCAAGATTAAACCAACTCTTGAGACCCTATTCTTTCTCAAGTGTTTTAGTCAAGATAGAGTACATTATAAGGAAGTGAATACATTCTCCTCTTTTGAGGAAAGATGCATGTAAGTTATTTGTAAAGAGAACATTCCTTTTAAACTAGACTTTCTTCATGCATGTTAATGAGTAGATGATGTATAGAAAAGAATCAGTCTTTGGAGGGAGGGAATTATAAAGCTAAAATACCTGAATTCAGTAGTGATAGTAGAAATTTTAAGATCTTGTAAGTTGTAATCAACACTTGAAAAACAACATGCAGGCTGAACCTTAGAAACACTTTGCATACGTGTTTCCAATATTGTAAAGTTGTTTTCGTTGTTTAATTTATGATACATCATGCCTTATAGAAGTGAGATATAAACGGTGTACAACAAACTATAGGTAACACTTCTGTGTGCCCTCAGATAGGAAGAAGTAATCTTGCCAAATACTTCCTAAGTAATTTCATTAAGGTGGGGGTGAGTGATATTTCTAATGAGCTGCACTAGAAAGTGTTATAAATGTTTAATCATGTGATTACAAATGATTGCAAATCTTACGAGCAAGTCTGTGATTCTCTAGAGAGTATCTGACTTTGCGAAGTACCTCCTTTATAAAAACCATGAATGACTAAGAGCAGTATCCTGCAGACACTGTAGAGGACTTAAATGGTATCACAGGGTAACACGATTATTTAAGAATGCAGAAGTGTAACAGGATAATTTACTTCTGTTAATATTGTGGTGAATGATACTATTCAAGTTGCAGCAGACCTCTTAACTAAATAACACTGTAGAGAGTTTATTCCATTATAAAGATTTACTTTTTTTCCCCCTTCCTCCTTTTTGCCTTCTGTCCCATGTTTTTGATGAATCTTTAGCATCAGATATGACAGAATCCTGTTGCGGGAAGAAATGCAACCACTAATTCTTCCAGTATTTTATGATGAGTGTGTCACGTCACTTCTGAATGGGGTGCAGATGTCTAGTTTGTTTAAGCCTTGTCAGAAATACACTTTTTTATAATTCTGTATACACTCAGGCAGCCTGAATTTCTCATGTAGAAGACCGTGAATAGGTAGAACAAGCTTATGGTACTGTAAGGCTTGTAAATAAGATGAAAGCTAAACCTGCATAATATTAAACCAATATTTTAAAGATGTTCTAAATCTTCTACTTCTAAGGAGGATAGTCATTCTCTATGTACATAGTCTGTTGCAATTTTATAGTGTGTAGCCATTGCCAGAAAAGAGATCAAGCGTGGCTTATAAAGGAGTGCCATCATTCCAAGGCAAAATAGTATTTGTGGTGGTAGGCACCCAAATTTGTGGTGGGTGCTGCTTACACCACTGACATTTTCAATAGCCATTGCATGGATAAACCTGCGTGTAAATTTTATCTGTGTTGACAACTTGTATGACTTGTTGTCAACTGCTGTGCCTGTTGTCTGCAGAAGGTCCAGCTATTTTGACTGTAATTGGTAACATGCCTTTTAATCCCAGTTATTTTCCTCAAAGTGATACCAGTCTTGAATAAGTTCACAGAAACAGTCAGTTTCTGAAGGGTCTTGGTTGCCATCTGACTTTAGTTATGTGAAATTTGAGCCAAGCGTGCCTTTCAGTAGCCCATTATGGATGAGTATCAATGTGGAAAAGTTTTGAATTTTTGTGAATGCTGGCTTTTTGTAGTGTACCAACACATAAAAACTATCTGTATCAGAACCTTGAAGTGCCACTTCAGAGCAATATGGCTCTAACCAGATCAAAGTAACCCAAAACACAGAACTGAGAGGGAAAGCAAACTTCCTATGACTTTCTGGCTTGAAGCTGAAAAGTGAAGGTCATTGTTCAGGTCTCCTTATGCCTTGGAATACCTCTGGTACTCAGAGTAAATGTGACTTGCTGCAAAGATAGAGTAAAGAAAGGCTAATGAAAACACGTATTCCTATCTGGCTCAATCTAGCAGCAAACAGAAGGTGTGGACAGCTTCATTACTGAAAGGTGTAACTTCCTCTTGATGAAGTTATGTCAATAAAATATAGTTCTCTAGCTGCCATTGCAGAATGATGGGACTAACTTGAGGTACCTTTGTTAATTTTTTTTCAATTCCCTATAAAGTCTGGGTTCTAGTTCACCTGCCAGATTTCGTCAGGCAAATGAGTGAATTTAAGTAACTTTCATGACAGTATGTGCTAGGTAGTTGCTAAATATGTCTAGCATCTGGTGTGCGTGTTTGCCTGTCTGTGTATGCTTAGCTGGGTATGGGATGCAGGAAAAACTTGGACTTTCAGGTTTAACAAACTAAAGAACTGAAATGTGAGAGGAGTAAACCAGAAAACAGTTGAATGTGTGCAGAAATCCTTGCTGTCTGCCTGCTTTTTACTTATATTGAAGATCTCTGTGGCTGTAGATTGTATCGCAGAATGCTAAAATACTAATACAAAATTTGGGTTAGTCTTGCTTTCAGGCATCAGCTGTGATGCATACCAAAACCTGTCCTTTGCAGTGCAAGTGCACTCTTCTTTCTGGGGAAAGGTAGCTTCCCTAAGTATGCCTGTGCTGCTGGCTTTTTGCACCAAAATCTCACACATCTATTGCATTACAAATACAAACCAGGAATGTTTTGTTTTAAACAAAGTAAAATCAGCGGGAAGTTCTCTTTATGCATTTAGGGCTGAATGTTTAGATCTCATGTTTTGCAGTTGTAGAAATAACTTCCTAGAGACTAGTGTGCATCTGAACTCAAACCAACAATCTGCTCTATATAGGAGTACTGTCAGAGCGTCGCTTTTCAGTGAAATGAGTAAAACCAACTGGAATCTAAGTAAACAAAACAGTAGTCTCTTTTCTTGCTGTGTGGTTGAGCAGTTTCCAGCTTTGAAATGCAACTTAAGAACTGTCTATGAAAAACTATGGAAATTAATTGCTGACAAAAATTGACTGTTCCAGGTAGCAGAAATGTCCATACAACATCAAACTTCGGCTTAGGTTTTTCTTTTCTATTCCTTTTGAATATCTATAGAATTGATTCAGCTATTCATTAGAGGATGAAGGGATGAGGGAAGATTTGATGTCAAAAAATAAAGCATTAAATGCTGATCATGACTGCCATCTCATTTGCATCTTGAATTGACAGTGAGTTTCAGAAGATAGTAAAGCCGCTTTCTAACAGAACTGCTTTTGTACCTTGAGCTACTGAAAAACATCACATAGGCTAATCTTTGATAGAATGAATCAGAGAGATAGAATGCCCTACAAAGGGTGTGTTTGTGTGGAGATACTTGTATCTACTGTTCTTTGGTCTTGTTTTTGCAGAAGATTAAGGAAATTCAATGGGTTCCAAAGGGAACTGTGTCTAGTTGTCATCTCCACAAAGCCATCTTTATTAGAGAAAAATGTGTGTGTGCTAGAAGAACAGAATTCTTAATGGAACATGCCCTTAGTACAGTAAAGAATGTGTAGAAAAGCTAAGTGCTTCACCTGACTCAATTCTTCTGCTCATTGTTCCCTCTAGTGATGAAAAGCACTGAGAAAGGTGGCTTGGGGAGGCTGTGCAATCGCCGTACTTGTGGATACTCAAAAACACAGCTAGATGAAGCCCTGAGCAATCCGATCATACTTGGAACTTACCTCTGCTTTTGAGCAGGAGGGTGGGTGGACTAGATGACCTTTAGAGGTCCCTTCTAACCTAAATTGCTCAGTGATGCTAATTATCTTATAAAGTCAGGCCTTTCTCTTAAGTCATAAAGTCTGGTTAACTCCAGTAATTCTAGAAACGTGTACTGGAACGTTCTCCCGAATTCCATTATCACTCAAAGTAGAAGAATTGGTATTAAAATCACTAACTTGGATGTAACTGCCTGTTTATGCAACAGCATTAATTGTTCATGCTTACTCAGCTGACTTTTTTTTTCACCTCACCTTAAAAATACTCAGTTTTGGGAGGGTCATATTATAGCAAACACTTCGGATAAACTACAGCATGTAGAGAATAATAAACTAAGGCCCAACACATAATTGGTATTGAAAGAAAGTCTGCTCTATGTAGCAGCTCTAGTCATAAGCATATCCTGTCATTTCAGGTAAAAAGCAGGAAGCTGATGAATTAACTGGTGATGTTTCAGTTGAAGATGATTCCTTTGTCAAGGTAATAAAAGTATGTATATTTTTTCCCCAGTTTATATTTAAGTTAAATGTTTGGCTTTATTTACCAAAAAAAGCTTCCATTTTCTTTGCGCTAATTTACGTGGAAATTTGGAGCATTGTTTTTACTGTTTTCACAGCCGTGATGCCTAAGTGTGTGAAGGTGTGGGGTTTTTTAAATACGCTATGCATTTTTATTATGGGTGTGATACAGTATTTTGCAGAAACAGCGATTCTAGCAGAGAATTTTTCAGAATATAGGTGTTACCCTTAGTTATGCCAAATATTTGTTGTTCACACCAAAAGGAAAATGAATTGGAGACTCAAGATGCGAGTGATCAAGACGGAAATGATGAATTAAAGGACTTTAAAGAATCTGTTGAAGATGAGAACTTGAATTCTAAAGAACTACCATCTGCAGAAAAGAAAAGATACCACGACCTGGAGCCATCAGACACAACAGAAGATGCAGAAAAGGACTCTGAAAGTCAGGTACTTTGTTGTATTTTACATGAATTTTTATCAGCAAAGTGTGCGTTTTTCTTAGTGTGTCTGTATTATTAGGAAGTCAGAACTAGTTTTTCAGTTTGTCTTGCTTATCTCTAAAGGATAATTTGGTACTTTTTTTCTTTCTGTTCTCCTTGACTTGTTTTTGAATAGTCCCGAAACAAATGTGGCATTGATTGATAAAATTCTACCACAGTCCATACAGAGTTCCTCAGTGGTCCTTTTCCCTTCTACTAGTAGTGACATAAGTAATCTGAACACTGAGCTGAAAGATGCACGTCATGAGAACTGCTCATTGATGATCACCTTATTGAGTGTGTATCCACTTAACAAATGTTTTCTGAGTTTAATGAATCTCATGACTCTCTGAATGTTTAAGTGCCTTACAGATAATTTGCTGAGTAAGTCCCTTTTGTGTTCTCATAGGAAAATGAAGGTCAAGATATAGAAGATTACACTTTTCCAACTGTCCATGTAAGTTCCAAATCAGTTCTGTTAAGCTGATTTTCATGTCTGTTTAGTTGGAAAAAATCACTTTAGACTCGCTTTTTGTTCCAACATGCATCTTAGAGTCAGGTGATGTAATACAGTAAAGATAAACAGTATGGAAAGCTTTCATTCATATTTTTTAATAAGGCAAATGATTGTGATTTCCAAATAAGGTGTCCTATTTAAATGCAAATTCCTGTCTACAATCTGGGAATATTCAATGCATAGACTTAGCAAGGAATAGTATTCAGACTCTCTTAAAAACACTTCAGAGAGCTATGCCAAATGCTAACATAGTACATACAGCCTATACAGGAGTTTAGAACTCCTGTTTTAATGTAGAAATTTGCCTTTGGAGAATGTTTGCGGGAGGGGGTGGTGAGGGCGCTGGTTGGTTGGGGTTGTTTTTTGTTGTTGTTAATACTAACATCTGTAACATCTTTAAGTTCAGAAATTCATTCTGAGTTACGTGGAATTGATGTCTGAAAAGGGACATCTCATACGACATCTCTTGCTCAGTGAGGTTAATGATAAATAAGTAAATACCTATTAAAAATCACAGTTTCTTTTTGAAGTATGTAGTGGAGGAAGTCTGCCTAGTTTCTGACTTCGGTCCTTAAGCTTTTAAAGCTAGTGATGGATTGCTTGCGTTTCATTGAAAGTAGTAATCGGCAGTGTGACATGCATTCTGAAGGCTTTAGCAAGACATGGGACAGTTTAGACATGTCCTTTTGAGTTAAGGGATGGGGGAAGGGGGAGAGAAAATAACTTCTTGCAGTTTGCAACTGGTTGGAACATGTGTTGCAGGTAGATCCCAGTGAAGCTTTGTACAAATTCTCGGTGATTTGACAAGGGAGGTGCACAGGCTTGGTTTCTAGATCATCTTTTCTTTGGAAACAGTTTTCAGTTCATTAATTTGCCTTTATACGATAGAAACTCTGTGGAAAATACGAACTGTTCTGCTTTAAGTTTTGAAGTAGGAGACATTTAGTCTTGACTTCCTTTTCTTGCAGGATGGTGAAGATGAAGAGAATGAGAAAGGTATGTTTAAAGTTTAATAGAGTTCAGAGGTCTTAGTCTGGTAGAGCAGGCAACTTTCTCTTGTAATATTCAGTCTCTTTACTAATACTAGGCTTGTCTCCCGTACTAAGCATCAGTTGTCTCCTTATTAAGCTCAGCACCTGAAATCATTGCAGTCAGTGGGTTTGTTTCACTCCTAAGAGTTAATTTACTCTTAAGAGTTGATTACAGTACTTATCAGTTACTGTGGTGGATGTATAATATAGTTGTAATACTATGATTCTTAATGAAAAAACCATAGTATTCAAGGACTCTGATTTTAACATACGGTAAGTCTTGATGCAAAAGCTTCCAACTTGCACTGCAGTAACTGATGGTTAATTGAGTGAAATGGTACACCCTTACACTGAACTTGAGCACCCAACAAATGTATGGACCGTCATATGCTTGGCTTCCTGTCACTTAGAAATACCAGTTGTATATAGGATGGTAAAACAAGGGTTTGGAAACCTGTGGAGTGGCTACCTTTTTTTTTAAGCTGTTCTCATTAGTGAAACTATAGAAGGAATGGAATGCATTTGGGCAAACAGACTTCCTGGACAGAAGTCTTAAGGATTCTACGTGTTGTGGACTGGAAAGGACATGGAACACCATCACTTTACACAAGACGGAGTGAACATGTTACTGAAGTTACAGGATAAAACTACAGACTCCGTATTTACGAGGGACCCTATGGCTGAAGTGTCTCATCTGCGCAAATCCAAGAATTCGGTTGGAGATGCCTATGTGGGACTGAGATGGAAAATCTGTCCAGAGGATGAAGACTGAGAACCATTTGTCTACGAACTCTGGATTAAAGCTCACTCCTCTGTGTTCTGCAGCAGCCTCGTACAGCTAACTTGACTGCCAAACAACTGCAGAAGAGAACACCAGCATGGAAGACTGGCTGAAATTCTCCATGACTGTAATTCTTTCGGATTTGGGAAGGTTAGAAGTCCTGGAAGATTCAAAGACAGATTAAATCAAACTGTGAGCATCCAAAGCAACTATTTTCTTCTGGAACGCTAAATCCTAAACTGGAAAATGGATACTTCTTATGAAGAACGGGTATCTCCAGGATGGAACCATATTCTCCCTCCTAATGTTTTGGTATTTGTCTCTAGAAAATGTGTTTTGCCATGAAGAATAAGTGATCCTGGGTAAAGGATTTATATTTGTGTTAATACACCTTGTGTTTTTTTTCTAACCTTCCATCAGTGCTAATAACTGGCTTTGTATTTTCTAGGTCCTATTCTAGCTTATGCATATGAAATTGTTTAAACTTCTTGTTTTGCCATATTTATTCCTGTTAAATCCTCTTAGATAAAGCAGGTTCTGGTGATGGTACACAAGAAGTATCTAAACCTCTTCCTTCAGAAGAAAGCCTAGCTGAGGCTGATCACACGGCTCACGAAGAGATGGAAGCTAACACCTCTGTGAAAGAAGCTGAGGATGATAACATATCGGTCACAATCCAGGCTGAAGATGCCATCACTCTGGATTTTGATGGTGATGACCTCCTAGAAACAGGTAAAAATGTGAAAATTACAGATTCTGAAGCAAGTAAGCCAAAGGATGGGCAGGATGCCATTTCACAGAGCCTGGAGAAGGAAAGCAAGGACTATGAGATGACTGAGAACCATAAAGATGGTAAGAAGGAAGACTGCCTGAAGGGTGATGCCGTCAAGAAGGAAGCCAGAGAAAGTTCAAAGAAAGCAGAATCTGGAGACAAAGAAAAGGATACTTTGAAGAAAGGTCCCTCGTCTACTGGGGCCTCTGGTCAAGCAAAGAGGTTTGTTTTTCTATGTCAGTTCTTTACGATACTGAGTACCAGCATTCAATAAGATCACTCTACATTAAGGGGGTAGCAGCAAGAATCTTGTAATTAGTATCCTATGCTCCTGCCTATAGATTTTTTTGACCGCCATAAGTTACTTTTTAAAATTCAAGATCTTCGTATAGACACTATGTCCTACTGATTCCATTGTCGAATTGTCAGCATTTATTTATTTTTTTCAAATTGATGATTTTTTTAAATGTCCTTGTGATGATGGTAATGAACAGCTATCAGTTCTAAGAACACAAAATGAAGTCAAGTCCCCGTCCTGAAATCTGGAGAAGATTGCCATATATCCACTGAATAGAGTTGTCAGAAAATCTAGATCTTCAGGCATCTTGGGGAAAATCAGTGCAAGAATCCATAAGGGAATCATTTGTTCAAATATACAGTCTAGCCCTTTTTTATTTTTATTTTTTGAAATGTTAACTTGTCTATTAGTATTAGTAGTATAAAATGCAACACTTACCAAATTCTGTGTTTTCAATTTTCTTCTGATTTTTACTTTGCTTCTCTAGCTCTACTAAGGAATCTAAAGAAAGCAAGACGACTTCAAAGGATGATAAAGGTAACTATTACAAATTAAGGTAGTATTGTCTTGAACTAAGTGCTTTCCTGTTTGGCAAGTTGCTTGCCATGAACTAAAATGGCTTGCATAATTGAATTTATCCATCTATAGTAAATTATGCCAGAGTTACAGTAGTCGTTATTTATACATATGTGTCTTTTTTTTTTTTTTTTTTACCTCCTTATGCCAGATTCCTTGTAAGATCAAAAACACTTATTCTAAAGACTCAGTGAAAATATATTCTCCTACTTCAAAATACTTTTGGGAGCAAATTCTGCTTAACGTTTCCCAAGTCTTTGTTTTGATGAGAAGGTGTGATTTGCAGATGAGCCTGCTGTCACTTATATACAACGATTTGTACAAGCAAAAAATAATTGCAAGTACTTAAACATAATGCCAATGAAATTTTTTGTCTTGTTTTTAATTCTAGCTCATTTTTAAATAAAGTGAACTCTCAACCAAGTATAACAGCTGAGATGCCAGTTAGCAAAATTGCACTTTTGGCTGTTTAGTACATTAAAGTTGGACCTATTTGTCTACCTTGGAGTTTCCATCTGTTACCATAAAACTCTGTATTCTGATTACAAATTCAGAGCAGAGCTCAAGAGCATGTTAACATTACCAGTTATACTGATGCTTCATAGTTGAGCAAATGCATTTGTATAAGCTCATGTGTCTCCTTATTTTACCTGCTAGCTCTCTGCCAGAAACCTTTGTCACAGAATCTCTCGCATATCACTAATAGATGAACAGAACTTTACCTGATAAATGAATTCCTGAGGAGAAATTTTTGTGACAGACATAGTTCAGTCTTCTGTAGATGCATGTCTGTTCGTTATAGTTATATGCTTACAATGAAATTAAATGAAGGTACAGCAAATCTCCTTTAACATAGCATATAAGACACCTGTAACAGTAACTATCATAAGGCTGTTTTAAAATACATAGCTGAAGCCAGCGTAGTGGCTCTTTAATGATATTTAATGATATTCTAAGTGTATCACGTTTTATCAAGATATCTAGGATTATCAAGATAACCCTAGTTTGACGATAACTGAGATTTGTTGCCTTTTCCTCTTAGTTCATCTTGACGTATTAAAAAAGGAAAACTACCATTTTTCTTCAAGGTGGTTAAATTACCTTTTAAAACTCTGCATACCACCAGGTTTTCCAGCTCTTTAGCTGGAGATCCAGTTCTGATCTTGGCTGTATGGCTGTCTACGTATTAACATACTCAAAAGCAGTTCATACATTTAGCAGCAAACAACAACAAGCTGAACTAAATAAGACTAAAAGATGTTGGGAATAAGATTACATGAATCTCTTGAATTCTCAGTTCTATGTTGTTGCAAAAATGGCTACTATATTGGGGGGGGGGCTGTTGTTGGTGTTTAAGGCACATAATGTTTTTCTGGCTTTTCTCTAGTGTTTCCCTTAGTATGTGGGGAAATCATGTTGGTGGGTTGTATCCAGTTCTGCCTCCAGCAGTATTTTTAAAAAGCTGCTCTGGATGGAGGGCAGATACTTCGATAAGTTGTGGATATTGAGCACGTTATTCTGGAGGCTAGGATTAACTAAGCCTGTTTACCTTTCTGCCGACTCCTTGGTAATGTGAGTAGTGTAAAGACATACTGATGAAGAACAAACATTGGGTGCTGAAAAATTTTTTTGGATGGAAGTCATTGATAAGAACTGGAATTTGAAGCTAAATGTACATACCAAAATGAGGGGTAAAGCATGCCTTTAACAAAGAATTGTGTGATTTTTCTAGCTCTGTCATTTGGGTATGAGTTAGCCAAGCTGTTGGTCTCAATACATGGGTAAATGAATGAAATCTTATGGCATATATTTTTTTTATATAGAAGTCTTTTCAAGAAAGGTAACCGGATAAACAGTTACTTAAAGGTAACAGGCTAAGTTTCTCTTTTCAGCAACAGTTTAGTTCAATATTCGTGGTACCTTTGTCTCCTTAATTTTTTGGCTGTTTTGTAAAACTTGTTTCAGGAAGTGCAAGCAGTGTTAGTGGTAGCAGTGGAAGTTCAACTAGAAACCTGTGGGTTAGCGGACTGTCTTCCAACACAAAAGCTGCTGACTTGAAAAATCTCTTTGGCAAATACGGAAAGGTATTTCATGGGGTGTGATACCATGTGTGATGTATGTGTCTCTTCCCCTTCCTCTAATTACAGAAATTGAGTAATACTTGATTTAAATCAAGTCTAAACAGTGTAATCTAAAAAAACTCAATGCTTTCAGCATCTAAAGTAAGAGTGCGTGCTTACAGGAAGAACCATATGTTAATTTTATACGAAATTTTTCTTCCTGTTGAGGTAAGATAGATGCGGAAGAAAAGTCACAAATATGCCTGGTCAGGACTGGCTTTAAAAAATGTTTTTTTAAAATTAAATAACGATGGCTATGTTCTTTTGCAGCAACTGCATTTAATCGTGAGTGTAAGATAACGTGCTAACTGGTAAAATTGTAATATAAATAGTCTTTATAGAACCAGCTGCTTTGGGAAGCTGTTTTTAAAATGTGTTCTGAGGACTTATGAATGGGAAAAATAGGTAAAAAAAGTGACGGTTAATGTCTGTTCTTTTAGAGACTCTTTTAAATACTTAATGAATTTTTTTCCAGGCTACTTAAACTAAGCCTGTTTTCCTGGATGTTGGTTTAATTTAACATGCAAATTCCATAGAACAATGCAGAATCCATATAAGCTAAGCACTCTTCTGAAAACAGTTTTTGTTGCAGTTTTTCTCATTTTCTCAAAGGAGTTGCTGATAACTATGTGCATTCATAGTGTTTGTATAAGCCTGTACAGTTATGATGTTAATGCATCTTGGTAACTAGTTAGAACCTTAGCACTGTGAATATCAAGTATGTGTAGTGATTATTGGATTATTTTGAATAAATTTAGTAGGTGATTTTATTTAATTTTGTTAAAAATTTTGTTAATTTTGTTAAACAAAATTTATTTAATTTTGTTAAAACTTCGAATTCTTTGGCTGTTTTTGCTCTAAAGATGCTTGGTACCTGTATTTACTTAGCTTCCCTGTTTTAAATTAATTAGGAAATATTTAATTTCTAAAGGACTGTACCGTTACAGGCTGCTAGAAAGATAAAATGGTTGCATTAGAGCAAGACTACATGACGAAGACTGGCTCCAGTAGTTACAGAAATTCTAGTAAGGAGCAGGAACACAAAGCTTAATGCTTTCTCAAGAAGCAGGTGTCAAAGAGCTGGTTGCTAAGATTGTTTAATTGACACATTTGCTAGATGCCTTTGAAGAACTGGCTCCCTTATTCAGTTACTACATAATACTGCTTATACCTTCCTGCCATTAATTGGCAGCTGCTGACTTTTTTCGGGGGGTTCATCTGTCAGGGTTGAACTGTCAAATTCGGATCAGTGGTGTTATGTGAATGAATTTTGATGGTAACTGTCAGAAGAAGCCTTTAGATAATGTGCATGAGGTTGTAACTGGTCACGACAGGACATAAGCATTAATATGACTTGATGTGAAAGTTGGCATAAAGTTCTCAAAGCTGCAACTTCCTGTGGGATCATACGCTTTTGAAGATGTGGAGCATGAGTCTTTCTAGTGGGGTGTGTTTTTTGTTGCTGTTGGGGTGTTTTTGTTTGTCTTGGGTTTTATATATACTAGGGTAAAAATATTGTTGGAACGCCATCGCTTCCTTACTAGAAATGTTGCTCTCAAAACCCAACTTTTACCTGTTTACGTAGGTGCTTGGTGCAAAGGTGGTCACAAATGCACGAAGCCCAGGGGCAAAATGTTACGGCATAGTAACCATGTCTTCTAGTACAGAAGTGGCTAGATGCATTGCACACCTTCATCGAACAGAGCTTCATGGACAACAAATTTCTGTTGAGAAAGTAGGTTTGATCAGATGAAAACTTTTCCCAAAAGAGACCATCTTATGCAAGAATCTATATTAACCTATTTGCTTTTGGAAAAAAATACAGGTGAAAGGCGATCCCTCCAAAAAGGAGTTG
The DNA here is from genome assembly GCA_008921705.1 of Burhinus oedicnemus. NCBI lineage: Eukaryota > Metazoa > Chordata > Aves > Charadriiformes > Burhinidae > Burhinus > Burhinus oedicnemus. Next base: position 2,381,446 of record VFFE01007253.1, on the reverse strand, counting down.
AAAAAGGAAAGTGATGAGAAATCTGGTTCGGGTAGAAGCACGGGAGATAAGAAGACCACATCAAGTGATAAAGCCAGCAAGTAAGAAATTTCACGTGTCTTCTGAAGTTGTGAAATCCTTTGTTGAATTTTTCTCATTGCATTCATGTGTTTCTTTCCTAACAAGAACTCCGTCAGCCAAAAAAGAAGAAAAGAAATCTGAGAAATCTGAAAAAAAAGAAAGTAAAGAAGCCAAGAAAACAGAAGGTAAAGATGAGAAGAGTGATAATGGAGCAAGTGGCCCTAATCAAGAATCCACTAAAAAAACTGAAGAAAAGAAAAGAATAAGTATGCAATATAGCCATGTTTCCTCCTGTTGAATCTGTGTGTCTGACTTGTTTTGGGGGCATGTTCTTGCTCTTACTGGAAACCAGATAATTAAGCACTTGCTCTTTTTAGACTCCAGTAACATCTGTTACTTTAGAGCTGATGTTAAAGCTTCCATATATTATATTACTATTTAATTACAGACATGTGCTGGTATGCTTCTCCTATCAGTAACAGTTCAATTTAGAGATTTAGAAGTTTCACCAAGGAAAATCTGTAATTGGCAAATAGGGCTCTGTGTGTGTGTGTGTGTGTGTGTGTTAAACCTTTTTTCTTTTCTTCCCCCCCCACCCCCCTCTCTCCCCCCTTCACTAGGTGGTAAAAGCCCAGGTCAAGTTGTAGTTTTAGACCAAACAAAAGGAGACCAAGGCCACACTAGGACAGTTAGAAGGGGAAGGTTTGATAAAGTAAGTATCTATAGATTTGATAGTACCTTGCAGTTGATATTTTCACTTGAAGAGTCAATAAACTATTACAAATTGTTAAGCTTAGATGGAAGCTTTGTATATTTTGGTATAGCTAAGTAGTTAACAATGCTTGAACACAGCATCCAGAAATCTCCCTAAATGAATGAGACTTCTGAAATAACCATTGTAATCTCTATCTATAGCCACAGATATTGAGGAACAAAGAGCGTATTATTCAAGATAAAGTGAAATTCAGGGAATACAGGGGTAGAAAGGATATCTTGCCTTTTGAAAAGATGAAGGAACAAAGATTGCGAGAACACATGGTTCGATTGGAAAGAATACGACGAGCTGTTGAACTCCGAAGGTAGTAATTCAACTTTTTGCTAAAGGCTATTTTATACATTATCAATCGGATACTATATTTAGAAATCTAATTAGATTGCATTCTGTCAAGCCTTTTACTCAGATGTTAAAGTCTGGGACTCTACCTAACAGTATCTTTATATAAATTAACGGACTCCAAAATTTTTGTTTAATCTTTTACACGCATAGCCTAGTGTTTGTTATAGGCGGGGGGGTATCTCATAAGTGTTACTGCATGCCAGTTTTCTTTTTGAAAAGATGAGAAGTTGACTGGGAGATGTGGCCAAAAGTAGTGTTTGAGGTTTTTTGGTTTGTTTGTTTTTAAACAGAGAACTGTTGTATATCTAAATGACAAATCAAATGTAATACAATCTTGTCCCTTTAAATAAAAGGAAGAAAGGCTACACTGTTCTATTCTGCTCTTTTCATATGGCCAAAAGTTTGCAAAGGATAGTTAAATGACTTGTTGTTGTTGTTAGCTGAATTTCCCAAGGAGTTCCCAGCAAGCATAAAACTTAAAGGAGAAAATGCCTTTGCTGCTCCTTGTAAGCTGTACTATAGGAGGTGGGAAGAAGAAAGCAAAATGAAGCTGTTCACAAGTATACCTAACCTGTGCAAGTCAGAGTGGTCATGTTATTCTGTCTTACTTTTGGACAGAAAACAACAAGTAAATTTTTTGTTATCTTGAAGAGGGCAAGAGCTAAAATAGCAAGTATTTTTAAGATCCAAATTGTGTTCTTTGCTAAGCTGTTGTTATTGTCTGCAAGATGACAACATGAGTCCACATAAAATACATCAAGAATGATGATTCTTGCTATAACTTTTCCTAGTATCTGTTGTCTGCTTAAATGGTTTTGTAGAATATGCCAAAACCAGTTTGGCTACTTGGGGCTAAAAGGAGTAGACTTCCGATAGCAGGACCTCTGTCAAGAGCTTACTCTCAAAGAGTTCTTTTAATGTCTGTGCCTACGGTGATGTTAGTTTTGGATCAGAAGATTTTTCAGATGAGTTTCTGCTACCTCTTTTTCTTTTTTTTCTTTAGGCGAAGAGAAATTGCTGAGAGGGAGCGTCGTGAGAGAGAACGCATACGAATAATGCATGAACGAGAAGAATGCTTGCAGAGAGAAAGGGAACGATTAGAAATTGAAAGGCAAAAACTAGAGAGGGAAAGGATGGAACGGGAACGTTTAGAAAGAGAGCGTGTTCGTATTGAACAGGTGTGCATATTTCTATTTGGACTGTACTGCGATATCATTTTGGAGTATAACCCAGTTTGCACTTGCGGTGAATTTTTCTCTTCACCCTTCCACCCTGGCCAAAAAGAACTAACCGAACATTACATAATCCACAACGCACAACAACAGTAATCTTTATCTTGTTTGCTTCACTTGTGAGTAATTTGATGGCAAATCCTTGCTACTGGTTTATGAAGTGGCTATACACGTCTGTCTCTAAAACTGAAGTACAGCAGATCATATTGCCCTTACTAGTCTTCCATAATTTTACTAGATTTTTCCTAGAGAATGTCACTGCAAAGTTAATGAGATGTGTTTCTGGGCAACAAATACAGTAGCAATACAAGAAATTGCCTGAAGATATTTCTATCTAACAGCCAATAGCTTCTCCAGATCTGTTGTCTACTTTTTTAGAGAAGTATTCCTTATGCTCTTTAATCTTCGATGCTATCCAAGGATGAATTGTATCAGATAGCCTTTAATAGAAAACTATCATGTATCAATTCCATATACTTGCTAACTGTTCTATAGGTATCTCTAATAAAGAGCTGGTTTGTTTGTTATATTTATTCACCCTTCCCTTTCATGGTAGGAACGTCGAAAAGAAGCAGAGCGTATTGCTCGTGAAAGGGAGGAACTTCGTCGACAACAGCAGCAACTTCGTTATGAACAGGAAAAGAGGAATTCTTTGAAACGTCCACGTGATGTAGATCACAGGTAATCTAATTTACAAACCATTGCTTTACAGCGCTTAGTAAGAAGAAACAGCTACCGGCTTTGTGTCAGACTTGAAAGTGCATTTGTACCTGAAACAAGTCTTCACAGAAACACTAGATTTCTGGTATTTGTTTGGTTTTGACTTAAGTTTATGCCAAGCATGAAACATACCTTATCTGTAGGAGAGAGTTTTGAAACGAGAGAAACATCCTGTGAATTAATTCTTATTGTATGAAAAGAGCATAACGTGATTCAGTGCATTTGCTGAGAAAAGCTGTTGTTCTGCCTTAGTGGTTGAAATTCCTAGCTTCTACTTTATTAAGAATTCACATTTCTGGTAAGTGGATGGTTCAGGAAGTCAACGGGATGGCTTTTAATTTTTAGTGAAGCTGATAACATCTATCACTTGCTGTCTGAGCCACATGAATTGAACTGGTTTTGATCTTTATTTGATTATAAGAAAGGACTGAGACCTTAGCCATAAAACTGATATATCGGTGGTACAATGGAAGGTATGTGTAAGTGTAAATCCTTACGGTAGATACAGTAGCAGAACACTAATATTTCTTCACCAGAGGAATAGACAGCTTCATTTTTCAAGGCTACTGATTATACACGTTAGTATCTCACATTGTTATCATAGAGACTCTGTACCTCAATGTTTCTAGTGAGCAAGGCTGTGATGTTTCATACACTATTCTTTCCTGAGAAAGCTGGTCTGATTTGTGGGTGCTCTGTTTTTTTGGTTTGGGTTTGGGGTTGGTTTTTTTTTTTTCTCCTAGAAGGCGAATTTTTTTCCCTAGAAGGCTATTTTCAAGGCAAAATTTTGCTAAAGTGTTGTTTTTGTTTGGGGTTTTGGTTTGTTGGTGTTGGTTTGGGGATTTTTTTTTTTGTAACTGCCCAATATTGTATACTGTTGCTTAGATTTTATTACATATTTTATTGATACTTTGTCTCATTAATTTGCACTTGAAACAGAGGGATGGTTTTTTGGTTTTGTTTTTTTTTCTTAAATGATTTCTTTCATTACTGAGTTCATTAGACCTTTGTTAGTGGCTTTCTAAAGGTCAAATGAGCACCTTTAAAACAGCTAACTGACTCTTCACAATCTTCTGCATATTTGATTTGGATACGTGTAACTGATGGGGGTTCATTTGTTTTGCTTAAAGGAGAGATGACCCTTACTGGAATGAGAATAAGAAGATGGCCCTTGATACAGATGCACGTTTTAGTCATGGTTCAGATTACAGTCGCCAGCAGAACAGGTTTAATGATTTTGATCACAGAGAACGGGGACGATATCCAGAAGGTTCTTCTGTTCCATCATCATCTTTTGATAGGTAAGTTTAGATAATAGGGCAGGTATTTGCCTGCTAGCATTACTGTGGGTTTCACTGTTAACTATTCAAAATTCAAAATAGTGCTTTATACAGTTCTGATGCAAGAGAATTACAGTAGTGTCCTGAAGTTTCTCGGCTCTTCAGGACTGGCCATGTATATCATGGAATCCAGTCCACTTTTCTCTAAGGACTTCAAATCAGCTGCCTGGTGGTCTTTTTTGGGTGACATTTCAAAATAACTTTTGTGATTATTCCTCTCTCGCATCTAGTCATAAGTGGGTTCCAATGGATTAGATCTGTCCCACTTGGTAACTCATCTCCTTAAGAAGCAAGGCTAAAAGCAACTGATTCTGAGAGTTAAGAGCATTACTTGTACGAGTCACATTCATCAGAGTCCAGGCAACTGTGCAGTAAATGCTGGTTACAGATCTAACTTCATGTTTCCATTAAACATCTCCAATAATCATTAAGACCACATAATCATAGCTTCTGGACTTCTGCTTTTATGCTGCAATGAACTAGAATTATATTTTCTAGCTGATTCAAGAAATCTAGCATTCCCTCTGCATCATAATAGGCAAAAAGGGAGGCCCTACAATTGCTTAAATTATATTGACCAAAATGTGAACAGATAAATGCATAAAGAAATATTAAACTGGCTGTAAGAACTCAAGCTCAAAATTACGATTGTAGAAATAAATATAATTTGGGGTGGAAAGGATCTTTGAGATACATACCACGTATATAGTAATAAACATGTAATGTTTATTACTAATATGAATAATATTTTTGATGATGATGAATATGATATGAATATGATGAATAATATTTTTGTGTACTCACACATGTGTTTACATGTGCAGAGAAGTGGGAAACTGGGAGACAAGCAAATGACTTTTTCCTACTGTAACAACTTAGGCGAGAACGTTTTGTAAATCAAGGTGAAGCAAAAAAGACTCGCCCAACAGCACGAAGAGAAGAGCCGGGGTTTGAGAGATATCCCAAGAACTTCAGCGAGTCCAGAAGAAATGAACCACCACAACCAAGAAGTGAACTTCGAGATACAGACAGACGAGAAGTGCGAGGAGACAGAGATGAAAGAAGAACCGTGATAATTCATGACAGAACTGAAATACCACACGGTCGACATCCAAGAGAGACTGGTTCAAATCCCCCTAGGCAAACAAATTGGAAGAGTGAGGGAAGCATAAGCACAGACAAACGGGATGGCAGGTAAATTTGCGGGCTAATCAACAAACTAGTGAAGGTACCAGTTCTCGTAGAATTTATCCATAGTAGGAATTCCTCAGGAACCGATGTGTAAAGAGAGAACAGACCCTCTCCGAAAGAATGGCAAAGTCACTTTCCAAAAGCATTAGAAAAAAATTGTGTGTAGGTTGTCACATATGCTAAACCTGATCTGTAAACTTGATGCTGACTCCTAACAGTCTATTCTTAATTGTGTAGCAATATATAGTAAGGAGGCTTTTGTGCAAGAATGCAGATGTAAAAAAGTAACATGTAAGCTTTAATTATTTAGAGAGCCACATAGATCTAAAAGAATGTTTCTAAGAAGCTAACTGCAAGTTGCTAGGAACCTGAAGAACAAAAAGGAATCTTTGAAGTCTGCATGTGCTATGATTTGGTACCAATTCTATTATACTGAAACCGAAATTTTGATAAAAGCAATTTTTACAGAGGCGAGAGGCCAGATCGATCAGGAAGAGAAGTGTCTGGACACGTGAGAGGGGCACCTCCTGGTAGCCGCAGCAGTGCTTCTGGGTATGGAAGCAGGGAAGGAGAACGAGGCGTGATGGGAGAAAGAGGTGGAGGACAAGTGAGTCATCTTTTTGTGTTTGTGTGCATGAGTGAGAGACTGGAGAATGCAAAATCACGCCAGAAAAATGACCATGTAGCACCACAAAAATCATTAGCGAGCATTCTGACTGTTTTCAAGTTACTTTTCTTTATTTTAAAGGTTCTTTTTTGTTGGGTTTTTGAATAAGCCAAGAAATTGCAGAAAACATGCCCAATCCGTACTAGGTCTAGCATCTTTGAGGTTGACCAGAACAATCCCTGAAAGAGTTGCTGATTAGGCTTTTAAGAATTTGTTGTCATCTTGTGTTTTCAGAGTTAACCTTCCACTGCCTGCTGCTTCCAGGGCAGTTTGTCATTGTAATCTGGAATGCGCTACTGAGAGAAAAACCTTCTGTAAGACTTGTCTTTAAAGTCCACAGAGTAAATGCTCCATGCTACTAGATCCTGAAGCATTAAACAAAACAAAACAGTGTTTCTCTTTCTGTAGTGGTATAGAAGATGCTCGTCAGTGATTATACGAGATCAGAGCAGAATTGGGAGTAAAGTACAAGTTCATGGAACTTCACTTCCTGCAACCCACACAGTCATTATTGGAAATTGGTTCCTTTTTGTTATGTAGTTATTGTAGTTATACAAGGATTCTTGTAAGCATGTATTAGCTGACTGAAATCTTAAAAGGTGCTTGACTTTTGTATACTATATATTTAAGCTGCAAGCTTTACTTTCTTGAAAAGCTCTTTTCCTGTTGATAATGAAATATGCCTTTCATTCTGAAAATTACTATTGCTTTCTTACTAGCACTATAACGAGGACAGGCATGTTGTTGAACGCCATAGTCGTGAAACTGGACCAAGAAAAGAATGGCATGGACCTGGTTCTCAAGGAAGTGGGTATCATGACACAAGGAGAATGGGAGATGGCCGTGGCGGAGGTGGCATGATGTCTCCCCATACAAGGTACAAAAACTACTTCCTCGCAATTCCTTACTGAGCTCTCAAACCTTTGGTTGCTTGGGCAGTATAGTAGTCTTGGTGCAAGCAGCATGCCTTTCTGCACATGGGCTGCTGCAGTGGAACATGGATACCCATCTTTCTGTGCCAGCTCATGGCTCCACGTTGCTGTATTGCCAGTGGCAGCATCGTTCAGCTGCACAGAAGCAAGTGACTTCTTGCGAAGTCTCTTTTCTTGCATGGTTTCAAGTCTTTTCTGAGACTTAGTTTAACAGTTGAGTGATATGAGAAGTAACAATGTTCTTACCTGTACACCAAGAGTTTAGATGCTTATCATAACTTAACACTTTTTTTAAAACCTTTGTTTCCAGTAACTCTTCACCCATTAATAGAGTTGTACAGATCACAGGCAATTCCATGCAGAGGGGAAGTGGCTCAGGATTTAAGCCATTTAAAGGTGGACCTCCACGAAGATTCTAAGATCTACAGCTGCTTGGTTTCAAGATAACTTATTGAAATCTCTTGTAAACTTTCTCTGATTAAAAACAGGAAATCTTGTCTGGAAGTCCTGGTTAAATTTTTTTAATTTAACATGATTACTTTCCTCTCAATTTTGGAGGCATTTTAATAGTTACGTTGTAATTTTGGATAGTTTTTGTGTATCTTTGATAAGCATTTTCCCTGAGGCACTAGAGCTGTGTAAAAAAACAAATTGGAACCAAAATATTTGTTAATCCTGTATAAAAGAATAGTTTGCAGCTGTGTGCTAGTAGTTTGATTTACCAGCATTAGCTCTGTGGTGTCATGCTTTAAAGTTAGCTACTTATCACAACATACACACCTATAACCTCCATTTTGAAGGTTGTCCAGGCTATTATCTCTGCTTTCTAATTTGTAGAGAAATAAGATTGTTCTTTCATTACTGGGTATTATGTAACCTATTTTTGCAGAAGGTACTGTTACATTGAGTGCATTTATGTGTATTCTTGCAAATGTATTCTTTTGAAATAAACCTTCATATTCTGTATAGCTTCTGGTAAGTCTTTGAAACAGTCTTTGGGGAAGGAAGAGAGAATTAAAGAGACATGTTGGTAGAGCAAATCAAAACATGGGTGCCATTAGCTTCCAACTAAAACTTGTTTAATTGTCTCGTTCATTGTGATTGAATGGAAAATCTAGAAGCACCTTTGATAGCACAAGAAAGATTAGTACCAAAAAATAAAGGAACACTCATTGCAGGCCTAAAGAAATAATTTTACAGAGTTTGCTCTTTATGTATGGCAAAGTTTTGGCAGAACTTTGACAGCTGATTTTAAACCAGACTACCACGAATGCACTTTGTGTATAGTGGTTTGGGAATCCTATATGTGCAGTCTTGTTCAGGTACACTTACCACGCTTCACTGATGTGGCCTCAAGCAAAAGAGATGCATCTTAAACCTTTTAGTTTTGTTTAACGCTGAATGGCCCATGTTAAATCTTTCTTGACCAGGCCCAATCGGAAACATTAGGCAGTCCAAGACTCATCTGTCACCCCAGTCAGCGTAAGTATATAGTTACAATGCTGTTCTTCAGCAAGTTTAAAAAAAAAAGGGGGGGGGGAGGGGAGGG
>VFFE01007253.1:2331547-2372618 GCA_008921705.1 Burhinus oedicnemus | reverse complement strand
GAGCAAGACTATTTTTTTTTTTTTTTTAAGGATTTCATCCAACCATTATTATTAGGAAAGGACTTAAATAACTAAATGAAATGTTTGTTTAAGTTTGCTCACGTAAATTTATTTACATACAATGAATTTCAGAAGACTGTTAACCAAAATAAATCTCAGTAGGGTAAAGACCTTAGAGAGAGGCTGATAACTGGAGACACTTTTGAAAAGGTAACAGAGTTTAACAGTTTTTTCTTTGTGGTACACAAACAAAAAGGGGTATTAAGATACAGAACTGGACTTCTCTGAAAATTATTTAAGTGTTCAAAATTATTTTAACAATTTACAAGGAAAATGTTGTTTCCTTATAGTCTTTAAAAACACATTAATACAATATAAACAATTAAGGCTTTTAAAATGCAAAACATTCAGTAGTTGACCTTGTAGACACCATTACAATGTTAGATAAGGGTGTAACATCAGGACGAGGATTTCAATCATATACATTGGTACAAATGATACTGCGTGACTAGATTTAACCATGTCATGCACTTTTAAAATAAGACTTCTAAAAATTTAACTTCTCCCCTCTCTTGGTAAATCTACAGTAGCTTGTATTAGCTTTTATTTTTGTATTTCCTTTTAAAAGCAGATACCAAGGTGAACCATTAGGTGACTAACAGGCTCACCAACCACATTGGTGATTTAACATGGCAATTGCACAGTTCTGGTGGGTCTAAGCATGGCATCTTGAAGACATTACTAATGCGGAAGCCTTTTGGAACCTTCCTAAAATACGTAGGGGTTTTTTAATGATTATTATTTAAAATTTCATTGTAAAAAGACCCAGTCAAGAGAATTAATGTGGTAACAAATACTTAACACTGGAGAACTGGGGGCAACTTCTTTAGGATTCATTTTTGTATGTTTCATTTGTAGTTTCATTTAATAACTTTACGTGTATATGTAAAACGTGATTATCAAAAGCTGTACAAATAATAGCTATGCATTTATTCACCAGATAAAAGGATAATCAAAAATCATTTATGAAAACTTTGATAAGAACATCTTTCACTAAAAGCTGTAATATGAAAGAGAAACCCAAACTCTGTCATTTACCATTAACGCTCTGCCAGGTTATTGTGGGGGAACTGATGCCAGTCTTGTTTGCTCCCTTCCAAAGCAAGCAGCTGAGAGGCATTAACGGTCTGTGACTGTGTACGGAAAAACTGGTGCTGAGTGAGTAGCAACAGATTTGGAATTTACTTCTGTGGGACAGAACAAGGAGGTACTTGACGCTTTCTAGTTAAGTACCACTATCACATTTTTTGAGGCTTGACCTGTAAACAGTGATAATACACTGCAAAAATACAGGGGAAAAATCCACAAGTGATGTCATTTGTTCAATACAATCTGGTAGCAACCTGGGGGGAAGTATTCTAACGGCTTGCTTTTGCAAGTACAGACTGTATCAAAACCAGAGTCCTGCTTATTGACTGAATGTCTGTGCTCTAACTGTGACCAGTTGCACTCTAACATCACATAACAGCACTTGTGATTTCCAGAGTTATCAAAATACAGGTGGGGAAACACGTAGTACAACAGATATGTCTTTTGAAATCAGTGTAACTATGCTCACTTTTTTTAACAGGTCCTCAAAAGTTATTTTTGCTTGCCAGTGTCAAAGAGAAAGCATGTAAGAAATCCAGAAATGCAAGCGTACTGCTGTTAACTCAGTATATGAAATGCAAACATGTAATTATTCCAGCTAGTCATGATAAAAAATGCAAATGCTGAATTGTAAGTAGTTGAAAAATTCCCAAGCAGGTTCATTGGTTCACTGTATCTCTCTGTGGTGGTCTTGCAGACAAGCAGCTACTACACTTTTCCAAGCAAAAGAAGAATTTTATTTCCACAGCAATCATTTTTTCCTACAGTAAATACAACTTAATTGTAGTCTACCAGGGCTACAACCGGCCAAAAAAAAACCCCATAATGTTACTTACTCACCTTACATACACTGGTTTTTTTTTAACTGTCAAATCCAAAGGACTTCACTAAAACACAATTGTAAACAAAAGCAGTAATTAATATAAAACAGCTGCTTTTGGCTCTGGTTAATCTGCAATAACAAAAGCCCTAAAATTAAGAGCCCGGTTGATGCCCTGACACCAAAATACTGAAGAGAAAATAGAGTTCCATTGGGAATAGGTATAACATGCTGAACCGTAACATGCTGGAAAGCTAGCAAAATCACAGTTAAATTCAAAACCGAGCTTGCTTTTCTCTAAAAACGCACAGGACAATCTAACACTGCTTTCCTCTTTAAAAAAAAAAAAAAAGGTAGAAACAGTATAGATTGAACTTTCCTGTTTGGTCAGAGATTTTTCAGAAGCCTAGTGCTGGTCATCAGCTGCCTCTCCATCTTCAGGAGTTCAGCTGAAGCGGGAAGTGCAGGCATTTATTTCAGTTGTTTCTCCCATCAGCTTGCAGAGCTGATACAAGTTGGTCGTTAACTATAAAATATTTTAAATAAATTATGAAACTGGCTTGTGTAAGTCTACATGGAAATGCTATGTTCCTCCTCATGGCTGTACCTAGTGGTATGAAGTTGGACTGGATAGATACGTAATAAAACAAGATTTAGGACAAGTGTTAAGTATTGCAGTGCTGCTCCGGAAGTTTCAAAGGATCCTGAGATGCATCCAGGCACCACTAATTACTGTGACTGCAAGACAGCCTGGAACTGTTCGTTATTGCAGTTCACAAGAGAACGTAGTAAAAATCAAAAATGTTGCAGTGTTTTGTTTAGAAATAATTCTTTTCCTAATATTTGTTAAATCTTTCCAGTGAAGTTTCTGCAGCATAGGTTTGCTACTGATGAAGCAGTTTGTTACCTCTAAATGGTGACTGTAGCATGTATGGCTAAATACACTGTTCTCTTATGAAATCAAATGTTAAGGTTTGTTGTTTTTTTTTTTTTTAAATATTATGTTCTGTATAAACATACTACAAGACAAGAAAAACAGTGTGAAATCATTACCGTTCTGAAGAAACTTTTATGCATTCTTTAATTTCCTAAGACTGAAAAAGACAGCATTACAAAGAACATTTCAAGGTAGTTTCAAAGCCTATTAGGAAAGTAGTCATCTAATTTTCTGTATTTCTTTCACAGAAAGTATGTGCATTTATAGCATGGGCAGAAATAATCATGCTAGCTTTATTATAGCTGGCACAGGTAATAAATTATCATATGGACTTAATGGCAACACATACTTGTAATTCATAAATTGCATGGAGAAGTCTACCTCGTCATGTCCTCAGTGTGAGAGTTGTTAGCATTAGCTACAGATGGCAGGGTGATGCCTGGGTAAACAGCAGCGTGTCTTCATGGGCTGCATGAATTACAGGAAGGGAACTGGGCCAGTAACTCAACGCACCTTTCCACAGCAGCTGGCTAACACAGTGAATCTGGGAAAACTCCTGTGTTCATTGAGATGCAACGTGTAACCGCACTAACATTTTCTTATATCTGATTTTGTAATTTCCATTAGATTTTATAAGAATGTTTTGGCAATGGTAAAAAGCTTTATTTAGAGTTTTCCTTTAACTATTCTACAGCTTTTGCATTCACAAGCATCAGAGCTGGTAAGTGTAAATACCAGCTTGGTCAGTGGTATTTCTGAGTCTGAAGGCAGGACTGTGAGTCTCTGAGTGCTCGGCAGTGTTTTTACTAGATTATAAACTTAAACATGAGCTCATCAGCCTTGCAGACTGGACCCCATAAGCAAGCCTTAAGAAAAACTGTTCAATGCAAATACTAATGACTAGATATGGCCAGTTCATCAAAAGGGAAAAAAATTGTGTGTTTTCATATCGTTCTTCTGGAGTTCCCCAAAACAAGAGATGCAAAACCCAAGAATGTACCCGTTACTCAGCTTATTTAAGTTCACTGACACACTGGTGTTTCTTCTGATTGTAATTTTGACCCTTTCCTTGGCATGTGCCAGTGAATCAGAACACAAGTCAACAGAAGGTTTCAGACAAAAATGCCAGCTTTTTCTGAAACACATTTAGAAGAAATCTAAAAATGCTAAGTACATCAGGCGAAATTTTCAAGACTGCTTAGCAAAATCTTAACTTTGAAACATTACAGCTGAAGTCTTAACTCAAAGGGTGTGCAAGTTTTACTAATGGCTTCAACAAGAAAAGAGAACGTGAGGGTCAAGTTGCGACAGAGTCAGTATCACATGACTTCATCCAGCTCTGATGGAGAGCTGAGTTTGTATGAGCTGAAAGCATCATCTCCTGAGACACTGGTAGATCCCTTCTCATAGTTCTGAGTTTCACAAAAGGTATCACTTAAGCTGGCTAGGACTTAAACTGAAATTGGGTCAGCACTAAAGGACAGTTCTCAAGAGATTAATTAAAGAAATACAAAACTTACTTACATGAGTTTGTTTCCCCTGTCCAGTCCCAAGATCTGTATACATTTGGCTTAGCGTTTGACTATATCAAATGATCATGTTTCATTCACTTTTGGCCCCAGCAAGACTGTTGGCCACACCACCACCACCGGCTTCCTGCGATGCAGGACTCAACTAGTGATGAAAGCACTCGCAGTGCCTTAGTTCATGTTTCATCACCAGATTACATTTAGAGAAACAGATACCTTTATTTTCATCATATTGTTACAATAAATTATTCTGCAAGCATACTATATACTACGCTAGCAAACTTTTCAGTTGAGTACTGAAACAGATCTGAATTGTTTCCTATGGATTTCCCAAACCTAACAGGCTGAATCAATGGGTCGAGGCCAATGGTATGAGGTTCAACACAGCCAAGTGCCAGGTCCTGCCCTTGGATCACAACGACCCCATGCCAACACTACAGGATTGGGGAAGAGTGGCTGGAAAGCTGCCTGGCAGAAAAGGACCTGGGGGTGTTGGTCGACAGCCGGCTGAATATGAGCCAGCAGTGTGCCCAGGTGGCCAAGAAGGCCAACAGCACCCTGACCTGCATCAGGGAATAGTGTGGCCAGCAGGACTAGGGCAGTGATTGACCCCACCTCGAATACTGTGTTCAGTTTTGGGCCCGTCACTAGAAGACAGACACTGAGGTGCTGGAGCACATCCAGAGAAGGGCAGCAGAGCTGGTGAGGGGTCTGGAGCACAAGTCTTATGAGGAGCGGCTGAGGGAACTGGGGTTGTTTGGTCTGGAGAAAATCAGAGGCTGAGGGGAGACCTTATCACTTTCTACCTGAAAGGAGGTGGTAGCAAGGTGGGGGTTGGTCCCTTCTCCCAAGTAACAGGTGATAGGACAAGATGAAATGGCTTCAATTGCACCAGGGAAGGTTTAGGATGGATATTAGGAAGAATTTCTTCACCAAAAGGGTTATCAAACATTGGAACAGGCTGCCCAGGGAAGTGGTGGAATTGCCATCCCTGGAGGTATTTAAAAGACAGGGACATGGTCTAGTGGTGGTTTTGGCAGTATTAGGTTAATGGTTGGACTTGATCTTAAAGGTCCCTTCCAACCTAGACAATTCTATTCTGTAACAACATTTTGTTGAAGATTTTCTACACTATCATGTAAACATGGCATCTTGACATGTAAAGATAATTAACTAGATAAACTAGATAAAGTTCTTAACCTCAAAAAACAAGGAATTGCTCATTTCAACATGTGAAGCTTCTCCATGAGCACAAGTGATCCTATAAACCACAAAAGGAAGGGTAATGGCAGTAAAGAACTTTCAGGTTTCAGCAAGTTCTCTAGAGCTAACTCTCCAGGTCAAGAGAGCTCATGGTGATAGAGCTGACATAATGACCAAAATAGAACAGTAGGCAACTGATGTTTAATAAAAATATTTTGAGTTATTTGAGGGTCAGAACAGCCAGTCTTGACCTAGAAGCATTATGAGTGAAGAACAGTGCGTACAGGGACAGACACTGCCAACCCACTATGAAATAAATCATTACCTGGGTGAGAAGATCTGGCCACTGCGTGCTGTGCTACAGCTATTTAGGTCTAAAATAACAGCAAAATTAAGGACAAGCTCAAGAGGTAATGTAGGGACTTTTATGTTCCAGCCTGTCTTTCCTCCTCAGCATTTCCCTACAGCATTTCTTCTTTGTCAGAGCAGATGACAGCTGAGCTGTTGCTTTTCTACTCGGCAACTGTAAGAACAAGCTGTGAACAAGCAGGAGCTACAAGGAAACACTATGGAAGTTAACATCGGATAGACTTCTGCGTACATGATTTTGTGTGAGAGTGTGTCATTCATCTCACCAGGTTTTCCCACTTAGAACGCCACTGCTAACAGGCTATTGCTAGGTGCACTGAATCACAAGATAACACATGTAAGGTTAAGTTCTTGCATGTGATGTTTACTATCATTGCCTACAGGAACATTTTTCAGTGTCAGATTTTTCTTGTTACCAAGGTCATCTTATCATAGCATAGATGGAAAAAACATGAGCATTACATTGCAACCAAACTAAGGCTTGTTATTTTTGCTTTTCTCCAATATGCTTTCTAATCAGGATACTGCATCAATTAACTTGCATTTCCTAAGTCACATGCTGTTTAAGGTTACAACCTTAATAAATTCTACTTTTATATAAAATAAACACAGCTCTTAATTCAGTATGTTGTATTTAAGGATGTACTTTGTATAAACTTTAGCAACTGACTACAATAAGCATCCTAATTGGTAAGAAAGCTGATCTAAGCAATGGGCTAACTTTGGGTTATAGATCTACTGCAGCAGGAAAGAAGAAAGGTTCAGTTAAAAGTACATCAGCTTCACCTTTTACTTGAGTATTTCCTGCTGAATACACCAAAAGATTCAGTTTCAAGAACTCAAATTGCCTTTTATTACGTACTGGAAAATTTTTTTCAAGAACTTGTGTATACAAGTTTGAAGAAACATTTGACAATAATGTGAAATACCAAAGGAGTGTAGAGATTGACTGGCAATCCAATGCGAGTGTACACAGAACAGCATATGCTTCACTTTTAGCTTGTGTGCCTGTGATCCACAAGAAGAGCTCTGTAAAGACAATCTGAACACATACTTTATTAGATTAACCAGATGGCTAGCTACAAATTTTTTTTTTTTTTTTTGCATTGTGTTTAAGTGAATTTTCAAGAATGCTGATTTCATCCTCTGGCTCTGCTGTGTTGGGTCACAGATTCCATATAAGTGTCACAAGAAGAGTGGTATATTTGAGCATTTACGAAGTGCCTTTTAGAAAAACATTTTATCACTATGGCAGTGCTCAATTTTTTGCTGATTTTAAGAATACTTGTATTTAGCTTTTCTATTTCATAGCTACAATGCAACAACAACAACAAATTCTATGCTTCCGTTTTCTGTGCTAGCTTTTATCTAGTGGAAAACAAGTTCTACTTTACTTTTCTGGACGCTTTCATATGTATTAAGTAGGTATTTGGAGCATGTGCATGCTAAGCTGTATAAACAAATTTGAAGTATAAATCTATACCCTTTTGCCAGAACATGAGCTTCAAAGAAGAGGCATATGAATAGTCAGAAGTAGACATTGTCTTTCTGGTACTCCATGAATATTCTGGAATATCGTTTTCCAAGCCCATTATTACAGATAAAAGCAATTCTGTTCAATTTTTTTTTATCATCACATACCATCATAGATAACAACTGTGACAGTTACTTTTGGAATGGTTAGTCACAGTAGGGTATAAATTAAACTTCCAGATGTATCTAATTTTGGATATTAACCAGCTCATCTGCTTGTAACTTTTGCCACTAACAAGCTCAACTCATGCAGAACAATGCCCTAGATTTTGGGAATTCTTTACCTTTTTTCCAAAGCTTCAAGACCTGTAAAGAAAAAAGGATATTAACAGAAAACTGTTTGCATAGCATGCCTGCCATCTCAAATAACCCAAAACCCTTTCCTCCTTTATTGAAAGAGAAACTGAATTGTCTGGGAGTTCACACTTCATGATGAGCATTGACACTTAACTCTGCTTCCTTTGTGCCCAAGTGACAATATTATTGTAACTACAATATATTAGGTTTCAGGCACATCTGTCAGAAACTGGAAATGTTACACAAATTCTTCTAATACAAGAAAGTATCTTAGGCAAAAAGATATACTCAATAGCCGCAATGCCTGTTCCAGCTAAATTTGTTCAAAAAGGAATTTAAAGTGGCAATACTGTCACTGAAAATAATAAGAACAAACACTTAGCTCGACATATTTATTTTTCAAGGTCAATAAATAAATGTAAATACACAAATTTGGAAAAATCTCAGTAACAGAATGTTTTTAAACAACATTCTGGCTTAAAGTCTTTCTTATTGACACTATTGGAATATTTTCTGATCTGCTTAAAATAGGTAAAGTCATTATGTTGGTGATCCTCCATCACATTAATTTGTTCGAAGAAGTTAGGCTGCTGCAAAGGAAAAAAGCCATCAACCTTTGCTTTGACATAGAAAATTATCTGAACTGCATATATTAAGTATTAAAATTACTTTTCTGGGCATGACTTTTCTAGAGGAATAGACACATTTTAAATTTACAGTTTGTGTATTAGAGACCTCCTACCATTCATTACTTCATTATTATAAAAGGGAAATTGTAACAAAAGTGGAAAAAACAAACGAGAAAAAGGCATGGAAGAAAAAAGTGATTCAAACTGGCCCTTTAGTTAATAAGACATTCTTCCTTTATCTGTCTAATTTTCATGCTAGGTTCGTAACAGATTTATGTGACAACTGCTTCCCAGCACTGCAGCAAGTCTGCTTGACATAGTTTTAAAGCAGCTTTTTACCAGTAACTTTGTGTTTAGACACATCTCTCTTACAGAATGCCTCTTACAGACGTTCTCCAAACACCTGAAACCAGGAATGTCATACTCCACTTGGCTGCCTTAGCTTTCCCAGATTATTGTATACTAATGCACTTACCCAGGCTTAGAGCATGAATACATAACTTGTCCAGGAGAAGCAGCCTTTTTCAAAAGTATCTACAAATTGCTAAATAGAAATTTTTATCAAAAAGTTTCAGCAAGAAGGTAATTGTTATTGACTTAATGGAAGCAGAGGAAGATTTGTGGTTCCCTCAAAATTCAGCAAGTTTTTTTTTCTGTATTCTATAAATACTACAAGACGCAACATGTTTATTTGGTTCCCATAAATTAGAAAAATCTGGTTTCCAAAAGTTCTAAATTAGTGATTTAAAAAACAAAATATTACACCTGTCCACCTCTCCAAACAATCTCAGAGAGCAGCCTAGCTTCTCTCCCACCCTTCAGAAGTGTGCTTTTTAAGGATACATCATTTATAAAACAAACAAAAAAGTGTTTTTAACTACAGTACACCTGCTTAAATATACAAGTGGACATGTTAACGTCATGTTAAAGTTCAAGGTACTTCTGGAAAAAAGGCAGATAGTTAGTTATTTTAACTCTGCATTCTTACATAGAGTAATGATTATTATAGACCTTAGTTTCCTCTCATCATTCACCTATTATATGGAGAGGTCAATAAATAAGAACTTATCTGGTCCAGTTTACCTACAAGAGAAAAAATACTAAAAGAAAAAGAAGTTACCTACAAAATTACTTGTTTAACCCTGATAACATCTGAGTTGCCATACCCAGTTTGTAATTGCAAGAAAAGCAAACAATATTCATCTTGCTTATTAATAAATGCCCCATTTTCTATGACAATTTTTTTGTATGATGCCTATCAAGTCACATATTTTGGGGGCAAGAAAGCTGGCCAGGAGGTGCAATGATAGCAGTAACACAGTATAAATCTGGGTTCAAAAAACCGAACATACCAGATCCAGAAGCAAAGAAATCTGGACACATTGAGGAGGCAGTGCCCGTCTGTTATTTGGGCTGTTGTGTCGTGAAGACTATACCCAACCTAAGATACAGTTTCATACCATGTAAGTAACACAGAATTCTGTTGTGCTAGTGTACAGACTTCAGGAAAAAGTCTTACACAAAACAGATTACCTCCTTTGTTTAGAGTTGAAGATAAAATAGCTTACTAACTGATGTAATGAGTAATGGATGTCACTATGACACAAAACTTGCCATGATTTGTGTGTTCGGCTACAAGGTGCAGTATTTCTTATGACTAACTCAAAGCACAGCCGCATCCAACTGTGATTTGGAATTCCATCTTGAGCAGCACGCACTATG
This sequence comes from Burhinus oedicnemus, assembly GCA_008921705.1. Classification (NCBI taxonomy): domain Eukaryota; kingdom Metazoa; phylum Chordata; class Aves; order Charadriiformes; family Burhinidae; genus Burhinus; species Burhinus oedicnemus. The sequence continues at coordinate 2,362,430 of VFFE01007253.1, read as the reverse complement.
ACTTTGAAGAAAGTCTGTATGATTGTAACAAAGTCACCCATCCTCGCTGGAAACATGAACAAAATCCATGGGGTAATCAGGCACAGGCGGCATGTAACAGGTTTGTCTTCCTTTTTATTCCTTGTTTTTGCTTTTGAGGACATGCACTTGGCTCCAGACTAAATCCGTTTTCTATTACAAGAGAACACAGCTATTCTTCTCTTTTTCTCTCTCCTTCTCTCGAGGCTCTTTACGTTTGCGTTCATTATTCCCAGATTGTCTTCCACTTGCTGGAGAAGCAGCACCTTGCACCTGCTATGTAGAAATAAAATCTTGACTAAAACAAACATTGTAGATGCAGTCTGAAGTATCACTCTATGTTCAAGTTCGCAAACAAAAGTTTAACTATTATGCAAACAGCAGAATTCAGGTAGGGTCTTTCTGTATAAATATGCCAGAACTACCACAAAGCTACCTATTTCTAAAAAACAAAAGTCTGACATAAATATATGTCAAGTCCTGTGTGTCTCTTCCATTGTGTCCACATATTCAGACCAATTGTTTCAATAATAAAATTTGGCTTCAAGCATTTTCCGGCACTTCTATGTTACCATACTGGAATTTTTTCCTAGTTCCTTTTTTAAGAACATAATCCACGTTTCAGAAGTCCCAGAGTGGAAATGTTGCTTTTAACAGCTAGGTATAGCAAAGCAGCAGCTTTTTGTGACTAGAACATGAATGAAGAACTTGGCAAGGGGGTTGGTGTACAAAGGCAACATAAGCTTTGTTAATTCATCACCTATTCCAGCGGTTATCCCTTCATAGCTGCAAATGAGCACGCTGTTAACTCCTGTTAAGCAGGTTCTTCAGTTCTTTCTATCTTTTTGCAGCCAGCAGTAGTCAATCTTTGTCTTAGAAGTAGCTACTGATGATTCTATTAAAGCAATAAGCAGTGGAAATAACACAACTTTTAATTGTCAAAATTCTTGTTTCATGCCTAACAAGCACATCAGTTAATGGTTCTGAATTGCTTCAGGCCATCAAAAATTCAGCCTTTATACAGATTATTTTTTACCTATTTGTAAATAAAAGCAGTTTTAAAAGTCTGCAGCAGTTAAGAACTCCCTGAATCCAGAACACTAACTTACATATTGCCTCTTGCACACAAGATTCAGTTACATGGCAATTTTGTTTACACAGACACATGAATCACGTTTTCCAAGCATTCTGAATGCAACTGCTTACGGGGATGGGACAGAAAGGTATACTGGGAGAAACTGTTAATTTCCTAGTTTGAAACAGGACTGAATAGATTCATGTGATGTCATGGACTGAAACACCTAAAAATGTAAAGCAACAAACTTCTGCAAGACAAAATATAAAGACAAAACTTTGACTACTATCAAAAAGCTCTTATTTGAATGCTATTTTGCAAAGAACGTAAAATATTAGCTAATACAATCTTACATATTAATTCATCCCATCATTCCAACTTAAATAGTATGAATGGCACCCAAATTTAGGTTAGGCCTGCTTTAAAGTATTTAAGCAGCAGCAACTGCCGTATCCGCATGCATACTCCAACAATTACAGCATATTTCTTAAGATTCCTATATTCGTCTTGACACTTGCTATATGAAATGTAAATAGCAGTCTTACCAGTCTGAAACATTTACAAATGTAGCTGTGTCTATGTAACTATTAAGTTAATCCTCTCTAAAATTCATGATCATATTCTGTAATAATGCTTTCTTACCTGGACTTGAGCAGCTGCTTGTTCTTGTTCCTGATAGTACTGAGAAGCTCTCCTGTCCTCCTCCTCCTGGAGCTTCTTCGCTAGCTCTAGATCACTGATTCCTTCCGGGATCTGTTCCCAGTTAATCTCTTGATTCTGCTGCTCTTGTTGTAGAGACAACGCCATCAGATAATCCTAAATAGTAAACTTGATCATTAATGCTCTTTCACACAGAAGAGCGCCAAGTCATATCAAGTGAATTTTTCAGCACATGCAGCTACAAAGTACCACCACTTTTCTCCCAGCCTCAGCTTTGAATACATCTGCCTCAAAAAACAGGAGCTTGTTTCAGAACCTGTTCATAACCTGAACTGCAGCAAGGCTGAAGACAGCTACTTTACATTTCTCCTGCCACAGTCCCTAGTCACAGCAATACAAAACACAAAAGCTAATTAAAAAAATTGCTTTCAGGTTTAAATTCCATTACCTGGACAGCAGCAAAAGAAAGACAGTGCCAAGCTCATACCAGTTCTAGGTAGACGTAAAGATTCTGAAGCTGTCTTTGTAATTTGCTATTTCTAGTTAATGCTCTGATTCTGCTTGATAACATATCTGTCCCCACTCTACTGAACAGTGTTGAGTACATCAGTAAGAAACACTAAGTCCTAAACAGATGCGAAAATAATCCAGAGAGTCTTGGATATATCCAAACAGACAGCAACTCTAGATATTACTACCCCCATTATCTCTGCCAGATTCTTTATTCTACAAGAGATACAGAGCTTAAATTTATTAAAAAGCATCTTCTTTTTATTTTCCCCCCGGTATATAAAAAACATTAATGGTTATTATTATAAAGATAAACTTAATTTGCTTGTTTAGAATGTCAGATTTCCAAGGAGCCTGGTCTTGCTATCTGCACATGCATTAACTGGTACAAGTAAGTCCTGTCTCAGACATGCCTTCTAGAAACTATTACATATAGTGAAGAATAACAAATAACACCATGACACACACAATCTGCAAAGGTTTTTGTCCTACATTCAGCAAAGTGGGCATTAAAAAGCAAAGTTCAGTTATGACAATATTAATGAGCTGCAATGAATTTGTTACAGGGGGAGAAGTTCAGCATGCTGTTTCTGTTTCCATAGACAACGCAAATGCGACATTCACTTAAGTTATTCGCAGAAGTGGATTCTGAGAGATTAAAATCGGATTTTCCAAACTATTCATGGTTGGTCTTACTCTTCCTCCCTTGAAGTCATGCTAATACTTCAAAGTAGCACTTTTGAGAACCCCAGCCTAAGTATCTAAAGATATTTTTTTTTTTTTATAGTCCTATATATGCAAAGAATCATAGAAATTTTGGGTTGGAAGGGACCTTTAAAGGTCGTCTTGTCCAACCCCCCCTGCAATGAGCAGGGATACATACACATATGTGTAAGTATACATACATGTGACTAAAAAATAAGTACTAGTTGTTACATATAGTCACAAGCAAACTCATGACACAAGAAAAGTCACAAGAAAAATACAATAGAAAAGCAGAAATCCAGTACTTGATCTATTTGATCCTGCTGCCCTCTGTAGACAGTTTCAGGGTCTGATGGAGGCCGTAGGTGGAATTCAGAATCACAGAAGTTTCCATCGCCATCCACATTGTGTAAGCTTTCCCAGACAACTTTCTCCTCTGTAAGAAAGCCCTGGTCTGTCACCAGCAGGTAAAGCTGACCCTATGCAGAAGAATAAAGAAAACCCATAAAACTAAAGAAATTATTTTTTACAACCTGATATAATTAGCAGAAATGATCAGCTAATACAACTGTTGCATTCCAGTAAAACATTCATTTGGATTTTTTAGCAAGTTTAAAATTTAAATTAATCAGTATACAGCATTTACACACCAGATACTAGTATTCATTGCTAAATTAACAGCCACATTTCATTTCTGTATTATATTTTGTAATTTTTCATAATTAAGTTCATATTGACTAAAAATTAATATAAAACATGATTATATACCTTGATAACTCCTTGGAAACACACTAAGTAGTATATCTCAAGACTGGCAATGTAAATTTTAAATCCCAGGACAAATCACATTAAATTCCAAAGGCAAGATCTGGAGACAAAGGTGATCTTTCCAAATAATCCAAGAGGCATTACCTCAAAACAACTGCATCTCAGTTTTATAATGGGTTTTGACAGAATTTAAGGTTTATTTCCATTGAAAAAAAACTAAATTTAAGATTCTTGCTATCACTTGTCACCAATAACTGCTTTTGTTGGATTTTAGCCTTTTTAGAGTTCCACAAGGCCAAATTTCTTGATTTCAAACTCTGAAATTATAAAATGGGCTGGTCTGGGAGTGAAAGAGACAATACTAACAAGTCCAGAAGCCAAGGTACAGGAAGGGTGAAATGCAAGCTTAGGCTGAAGGAATGGGAGAGGAGCTGAAATCAAAGGACAATCACAAAAGCAGGCCTCCAGTAAAAGGAGATGATGCTGCATGTTTGAGGGACAACAAAGCAGCACAAAAATCCATGTTTAAATTTCAAGTTAGATTTTAATCTTATCCTACCCTTTTCAGAATTACACTCCAAAGCAAGAATGTTATTACTGACCATAAAACAGCACACTAAGACTGAAGCTTCCATTAGTATTACTGAATGCACCAGATCAAGATTTTCAGCGCAAAACTTGTTGCAGTGTTCTAGCTGTAAAAACCAAAGCAGTTTATTGTGACATCCACAAAAATTTATTATTTGTATTACAGCAGCACACAAAGGGTTCTCAAAGATCACTGTGATAAAGATGTACCAAAACACAAGAGGCAGGTCCTATTCTAATGATTTCATAGGCTGAACAGACGTAAAGTGAAAACATCGCCCCTATTCAACAATTACCAAACTAGCTTGCTCACTTCTCTCAAGTCACTAAAAGACTGTCTACAAGAGATGCTGAAATTAAAAATCAGATCTCTTCAGTCTAACCAAGTCTACAGCCATCCCTTCTACAGCTGGTAGGTCACGCGACAAAAATATTACTTGAAGATTCACATGCAGCAACTGTTCTAATACTACCTAATACCACAAGATTCACTTACAGAAAAGGCCAAACAGAACAGATTAAAAAAACAAAACAAAAAACCCAAACAAACAAAAAAACCACATAGAGGACACTACTATATGTTCAAGCTTTGGAATGGCAGTTGCCCCAGCACAGGTGGGCTTACAGACCTAAATACAATTGTCAGCAACAAGCCCAATCATGTAACATGATCTAAGAAATCTTTTCCCTCAGAAACCTGCCTAAAAACCGAATGCTACTTCTGATGCTTAAAAATCACCCAAAGACAGTGAAAGAAATAATTTCACACTTCCAATTTGTATAGAATACCTATTTCACGGCATCTTATATATAAGAAGTCTTCAAAAAAGTGTAAGAAAAAACCCAAACAAATAACAATCTTTAAGGCAAGTGTATTTGAACCTTTTAAATTTTATTTTGACCAGAACATTGATTCAAACAAAACCTAAAAAGAAAAAGAGGGGGGTGTCAAGTTTTCCCCTATTATGCCATACATTTTGAGTTGCTTTTTAAATAGCTCATAAACACTGTAGCCTAATAACTGAAATAGGAAAGTGTTAATGCCTTCATAATCTCTCAACTATTGTAAGATGACCTTTTCACACACTAATATTAAAGTATATCATTATCTTTATGGGATTAGAATCTAGTATCTGTCATTCAAAGCTATTTTAAAGCTAACACTTGCTTGAAATAGAGAACCGTTTCAATCTTAAATAAAATTCATATCCTTACTTTCTGTTTTTAAGACTTCCTTAGCTGACTTATACCTGAACGCTGATTTTAAAAATGTCATCTTAGAGTAAATGAAAAAAATTTTAGTACAGCTCCCTGATGAAAGGCAATAAGCTGCATCTCGTATCACCATATTACCTAAACAATACCATTCCAATTCCCATACCAATTGCATAAATTTAAAACCATGCTGCTTCACTTTAGCAAAGCCTAGCGAACCAACAAACACAGACTCCCTAGTAGTTGTGAAGGGACAGAGTTCCTTTTCCCTTTATTGGTATTAAAGAATAACAGGAAAGCACAGATCAGAGACCCAAAGTCATCTTTCCCTTTATGTGTTTTATCAAGTGCTCTGATCTCTACTTCATATTAGTATAATTTAATGTAATTTCTCAAAAAACCAAACAGATTCCCAAGGACCCTCGTAACATTGCTCTTATTCATGTAGCTTGGTAATGATTGGACAACTTCCAGTTTCATAATCAAAATAAGAGGAGTCAGCTCTTTTTGTAGTAAGTGTAATGTAGGCTCATCTCTATAGATATCAATTTTCCTAGAGCTTCAATGGTTTTGTTCCTTCTACTTGCAAGAAGGAAATAGAGGCTGTGTCTACAGACTGGTTTTATAGGCTCTGTTTTAATGCCATGTATGTTCTCTTCCCAGTCCTAAAGGCTCAGAGGCCAGCTTCATCGGCACACCCAAATTCCACTGACAGGATTTTGCGATTAAAAAAATAAATAAATAAAAAAATCAGTCATATGACCTTCATGCTGCCTCTAAATTTGAGCTGCACTAAGTAAGGACATGCCTGCTGCCAGGAGCCAGCCATCATTCTCCAGCACTTACCAGGTCACGAGATGAGTCTAGCTGCTAAGAGCAAGCGATGGACAACCAGTATAACACCGGGATCACTAGCTTCGCGTGCCCGATAGTTCTACACTGCACTTGTAGCCTACCAAATGGAGTTTCTGCACTTCAGCTCCACTCAGTGCAACATATAAGGAGGAAAAGGGAAAGAGGGCGCACAGTGACAGAATCAGTGAGAATTATGAAGTGTAGAAACATTTATTTACGCTGAACTAAAAAATTAGGAAGGAGGCTTTTAAAAAGGTGAAAACCAGAATGTGTTTTCTACTTAATAAATCATGGTCCTGATTCTGCATTTGCTTTCTAGTCAGGTTTAAAGCTAAAACAGGATGATCAGGACACTATGGTCGTGCAATTAGGCTAACGACTGTACCTAAATATGCTTTTCAAGTACACCTTGCCCAGAACAATATCACACTTTACAAGATAAATGCGTTTCTACCTTCATAAAATCTTAACTGGCTATTTCTAAAGTATTACCAGCTTATCTTTTAGGTTTATTTTTAAATGCAGGGGTTTCTTTAATAAATACACAATCTCATGGGTTAACACTGCCCCCCAGAATACTAGCATACAATATACAGCAATAATATCTACTAATAACTGGTGTCAATAGGGAATAAAACAACAAAAGAAAGTCTCAAGTGCATAACTGTTAAGGTAAACTGTGCCTACAATAAAGTTATGAATTTATCTTAAGAATCAATATCTAGATATTGTAGACCAATGCCCAGATTTTATAGTTTCACATAGAAAAATCCTGAAATAAAGCTAAGGGTTAAAAGCAAGATTATTCTCCTGAAGAATGATCTCTTAGTCTTCTGCTTTGCACAAAAAACCTCTCTGAAATGCAAAGAGATGTAGGCTGCTGCTGATGTTACTGGTTACAAGACCTCCTTTCCCAGGTTAATTTCATAATCAAATTAAGTAATTAAAATTAATGTTTTTAAACTACTTGTTCTGATGCCAATTAACAAGTTTCCAGCAGTTTAGAAAACTGACAAGGAAAATGAAACACCTGTCCAATAGCTTCCTATGATAAAGACAAACATTTTAAACTTTATTCTTTAAGGTCTATGTAAATGTTCTCTTGGACTTCTGGATCAGACCCCTTGGTTTTTATAAAGGTGTTTTATGTTGACGCGAATGAGTACTATTATTTTCAGAGTAGTCTAATCTATCTGAATGTTTTAACTGTTAGAGAAAATTAAGAATTTTTTTTTAAAGTATACATCATTTGATTCAGAGTAAACCTCAGAATAAAAACTGTACACGTACTAAGAAATGGAAAAATATTTAAATATGTTTTTAAGAAGTTATATACATTGCCTCTACTATGCCAAACTCAGACATCATCTTGAACACCCAAGGAAAAAGTGCAATTATTGCTATGAAATATACTTCGTATTTGAATAAAAGTCTGTGTTGAGTTCTGAAACAGAAACCCAACATTTATAAACTAGAAAACATAATTGCAACACACATACTTAAAAATCCAAACAGGTAAACATCTTGTTACTTTCCAGTAAAGAAAACAGGTTGTATTACAGTCACGTCCGTGGGAAAAACGTTCCAACTGAACTAACATATTCTTACCAAACTGATCCCCTCTTTACAGTCCTGATTTTCCTTGATCTAGGGAATTATCATTTGATGTATTTATTATCTGTGTAATGAAAAGCAAAGGCAAAAAAAAAATCTTTAACTGTTGAAAATTATTATAATCACATGAGCCAAGACTATTAATACACAATTAAAGGGACAGGAAGCAGAATAAATGACTACTTGGGCAAACGGACAAATAATAGTGAAAGAGATTAAGAATCTGATAACTGAACTGCAATTATTAACTAACACTCACCATACTTTGACAGATGTCTAATATATTGCCATACTTGCTTTTCTGTTATATGTGGTAACAAAATTTTAAAATGTTACATAACTTTTTTTTTTAATAAACATAATGCTAATACTCAAATTTATTACAAATCAGAATTGACAACATTGTATTATGCAAGTTTCATTCAATTTTCTGAAGAGGAATAGTAAAATATTAATTATTCAGGACTGTTAAATAATATAAACTGAGTAAAATTATAATTGAACTGATAGTCTATTCTGAAACGCAATCTGTGAATCTTCAAAATTACATTGTGATTTCAACTCAGCAGCTTTAAAAAAAAAACCCCACTGAAATCTTTAGAGGAAGATTACTTCAAAACTTCTCATAGTAATTTCTGCAAAAACCCACTGCCACCATTCTTCTACTGTTGTTACTTTACTTGTCAATTTCAATGATTTAAAAGTGAATGCTGTATCTAAAATGGAAAAATTATTATTGAATGAGCCTTTTCCATTCAACTTTTACTCCCAGAGTCAGGAATCTGGAAGATACGTAAACCTAAGCCAGTGACCTGCCTCAAGATTAACCTTTCAGAAGTATCCATATATTGAATTGAACTCGAATATTTCAAAACAGTAACAAATACTTTCAAATACAGTGACAGTGAACTAAAATCAGTTTTCCCTCTTTTGCTTTTTCTCTTGTTCATAAGTCAAATACTCTTTTTAAAATGATAAATCTTTTAAAAAGTGTTCTAATACAACTTCTCACCTATTATTGTCCAGCTCAAAGCCTGAAGTATTGTCTTCATTGCTGTAACTAGTGTAGAATGCCTTTTAAGTATGTGCTAGCAGAGACTTAATAAGCTTTTGACTGCAGTATATAACTGCACTGCTATCTCCCTAATCTACACCAGGTATTCATAATGCTGCTGTATGTTCATAACCATTCTATTTCTGATCTTGTAAGAACTTAAGAGTGAAGAAAACCTCATCTATTTTATTATTGTTAATTTAGTAACAATTAAAAAATAGTATTAAAAAGAAAGCCACGTTTGTGAGGAGTCACTCCAGTTCCCTTCCTTACAAATTCCTTTACTATCCAAGCAAAAAAAAAAACCAAAACCCAAAAAAACAAAAAAACCCCCACACTATCTTGGAGTCAACAGAGACATGGGACACAGAGGAAGCACCAGATTAACCAGCCTAACAATCATACCAGTTGGGCACTCGTATGCCCAATGTTTCCAAGCAGTTCTTGCCACTGTGCAATAGCTTGTAACAGCAGCCTATGAGAAAGTTTTCAAAGCAAAGATATAGGAATTCAGAACAGCATTTATTCACACTTTCACGTAACTCATTTCAGTAAAATGGCCCTCTAAAACAAGCAATCCAAAGGTGAGGTAAAGATCCTTTGATCTGACAGGGGAAAGCCACTTTAAACTCAGTATAACTGGGTAAGTGTTGTCAGTACATCTTCTATTTTTAAATTGATACTATGTGGCAAGCTATAAATCCTGCAAACTCTTTGTAATAAAGACTTAAAAACCGGGAAGTTCAAATTATATGCACAAAGGATGTTACCAGTCTCCACCTCTCCCGTTTCTGCTCTATATCCACGAGATTATCCCTTATTAAGGAATGACAGGTAAATGCATATATATTTATAAACAGAAAATGTCTATTACCTCTACAACAACCTCACCAGATGGTATGTGGAGAGAACTCCAATACAACTTAAAAAATTAAACGTTCAACCAAGCACCACAAATATTAGAAATGGCTCAATCGCAATCATATGATTGTTATGTAGCACCAACATAGGGCAGAATTAAGGCTATTTGGGTTTGTCCATTTTATCAGAAAAATTGATAAGTTGAACTTTAAAATGCCTCAGATTTATGAATTTTGGTTTTTGAATTATTTCAGTATCACCAAGTATTTCTTTTTCTTAAATTACTCACACCTGCTCCTCAATTCTAAAGCTAATTCTAGGAAAGATAAGCATATAAGAGAACTTAGAACAGGTTCCTGCATTTCCTTTGAAAAAGCTAAGCCATCCGGTTTTTTTCTTTCCTCCAGTAAGTGCAGTTAAGTTCAACCTACAGTCTACCTTCTTTGAAATTAAACATATTGAAATCCAAGTCCTTTCACTAAAACATTGGCCTCAAAAAACACCACTGAACTTAAGAAATATCCCCAGCATACAAGTCACTGTATCAGCTATACATGGAAGCTTTCAAATAGAAGTTTACATATTCACTTCACTAGAATAATACTTAAACAGCCTAATGTATCTAAGGGATTTTCGTTATAAATTCTGGCTAATTATTCAAAGTGTGTTTCTAAAAATATACATTTTATTATATGCATGTAACTTTTATTAAATGTATAAATTCCCTTTTGTTTAACTTCATAACTTTTGTTTGTATGTTTCCACATATTGGTTTGGAGGGGGAAGAGGTAAGGGCAATACTAGAGAGACAAACAAATTGCATAGTCCTTGCCCTAAAAGTTCTACAGTTTCATTTTCTCTGACATATGTTGTGTCTTCAGTTTTCCTAATTGATGGACTTTTCTCCATAGTCCAGCTACTGCTGACTACTGCTCAAACTGAAGTAAAGTCTGCAGAGCTAGCATTAAAACTAGCAACAGGAAAGAGAAAAGCAGTTGAAAAATCTCAGCTCTGAGACAACAATGCATTTGGCACTCATGAGTATCCTGAAGGTCCAAAGATTTCTGGATAGCTTATCTTGGGTTATTAAGGAATGACAGGTAAATGCATATATATTTATAAACAGAAAATATCTATTACCTCTACAACAACCTCACCAGATGGTATGTGGAGAGAACTCCAATACAACTTAAAAAATTAAACGTCAAGCCCAAGTCAAGTCTATTTCTGACTTCCCTGATATGAAAGAACACCTAGGCTACAGCTATTGCAAATAGCTAGCTAGGCTACAAACAGACAGGAAGGCTACTGCTGACTTTTAAAAACAAAATTACTGAAGAATTTCTGTCTTTATTAAAAGAGTTTCTTAATATCTCACATTCTGAAGTGTACCACTCACCAGAAATCCAAGGCAAAACAAACACCACTGTTTAAAGGTGACAACTCCAGGAACTAAAAGCCTGTAGGTAACATGGAAATTGAAGACTAGCTGCAAGCGAGGTCACTATGAAACACAAGAGTAATGGCCCATATTCCAAAACTTAGTGTTTCAGAAGTTTAAGACTTCTCAAAAAGTACAAGATTTAAACCATAGTGACTTAGAAGCACTTGACAGCTTAAATATACAACTAACAAATACTACTATTCCTCAAAAACTTTGACTCAGTATTTCTTAGGACTTGGATTTAGCTCTTACAGTTAAAATTCAGACACAGATTTTTACTTACTGCCTTAACCTGTTTGGTATTATTAATATTGATTAAGGATATTTAACTCATTGAAGTGTTGCATTTTATTTCTTCAAGGAAAAAAGATCTCAGCTGAGAAGTATATGTTTACAATTATCAAGCTGTTAAAGCACTGACAAACACACACCAGATTTTGCCCTTTAATCTAACACTGGGCTGCAGAACACGACAAGCAGTCTGCATTCAACAAATAAAATTCCTCATTTATAATTCACAAGGTCAAAGTGATTGACTATATTTAATACAAAGAATATTTTATATTTTAAAATAATAGCACAAAAAAGAATGATTTCTAGGAAGATTTAAGTATTTTATCTGGAATATCCCTTAAACGCAGTAAAAAAAGGTTTCCTGCACCTCTAGGTACCATTTGTATCCAGAAAGTACATCTGTACTTCTGCTTCGGATTTTCTTTTTAAAACCAAATTGGTTTGAGGTTGAGGTTTTTTTCCCCATAATGAAACCAACCATAAAACAATGTATGGCCTTACATGACAAACTACTACCAACTATTGCAAGAGCTAAATTTAGAAAAAGAGAGAACCAAAACTATACCTCTTAAAATTGTGGCATAAATGAGCTTCAGCAGGAAATACAACAATTATAGTTTTCATCATAAACAGATATATACTATAGATTATTTTTTTTAAATGGAGGAAGGGAAGAGAAAGCTCCTTCTACTTGTCCTACTGCTTTAAGAGGATATCATTGTACATGGATTTAGAACAAATCTTAGATGTGCTCTAAGAAGGTATGAGAAAACCAAATGTGTTACCTGTTTGTAGAGTTAATCATTATTTATCAGTATTATTCAGAGCTTTAGCTCAGCTTATAAATAGTTATTCATAATGCCAAAGATAAGCATTGACAGTCAAGATTAACAGACATAGGGATAAAAAAGCACTAGTACTGCCAAATGGAAAAGTTAGTGTCATTCACATGAGGTATATGACATTACTGCGTAGTGGCTCCTTAATGTTTTTTTTATGTTACACACACCCCCTTTTTTCCTTCATTACCATTACTCATAAATGCAAGTGTACATGAAACTGAAGACTTATTAAATAAGAGATAACCAAAATATAATTTCAAGAGTTCTGTGTCTGACTAAGTACTATTTGACATTGCAAACTAATTAAAAGTTTACTTCAAAGTATTCACATTTATCACTGAAAAGAAGGGAGTGATTAAATCTTAGGAGACAACTGTGCCCCTTTCTACCCAAGTCAGGTACATAAATATAAACTATCACCTTTGTAAAGGCAAAGTTGGGTTAGAACGAAGATGCCCCATAAACAATTGTAAACTTGCCAAGCCAGATACTCCATTCCACCGAGGAAGGAGTCCCAGAAGCATTAACTAAGTTGTCACTTGTTTTTCATATCCTGGAATACTCCTTTTACATTTCTTGCCATTTTGCTTTCCTGGTTTCAGATTAAAAAAAATAATCATCTCTTTCCTAACAAAAGGCAACAAATATTGTAGCTCATCTCAACTTCTCCATACATTTGGTATTTTGAACACCATGATGGAGCTACTCATCTGCTGGCCCAAATGTAAAGCAGTTTTATAACCTCAGAAACAAGAAATTAAATAAATTCATTAACCTTATCATTGCCATTCACAAACTGCAAGTAGATTTAAGCCACTGAAGAAATGTATGTCATTACACATAACCACAAATGGAGTTAACACAGGGAGCAAACTGAACATAAAGGGAAGAGCTACAAAAAGATTTAAAGGGATAATGGATCCTGATATCTAAAACACTGTAATCAATAATTCACAAGTAACATTTGCTACAGACCTTACATTCACTATAAGCCATACTTACATATAACAACAAACTAGAATTTATTTCCATTTCAAGACAGGGGAAAAACAAGATCTTCTTTGAAAAGAGAACACAAACTGCAACAGTAAAGACAAAAATGCTGAATATACCTTGTATTTGGTCATGGTGCTAAAATGGTTGTTCCTGAAGAACACACAAAGTTCTCCTTCCTGGACAGCTGAAGTCAACTCGCAGAGTCCATGGTATGTCAACTGTGTAGCTGTGTTATTTAGAAATTGCTCAGCTACAAACCCTACAAAAGCAATACATACTGTTATGTGTGTCTATTACATACTTCCTAATATATAAAATCAGGAAAAATATTACTGTTGTAACCAATCTCCTCCCTACTAAGATGCCTCTGTATTGCCATAAATCTAACAGAACACATCAGAGAAGGGAAAACAAGTTGAAAGTTCTAAAACCTCAGCATCGTAGATAACCCTCTCACATTCAGAAATGCTGTATCTGCTTCTAATGTTACTGATTTTTTCCTTGTCATCATGTAGTATATAATTTATATTCTAACTATAGGAGATAATATGCAGCCAAGTTGAAATCTGAATGCTGCCCACAATACCTTTTCATAAAAGGAAGCTCTCTCCAGCTTTTTAAAAAGTATATTTAATAGGTCAAGAGAATGAGGTTGATCCTCGGTTTGGAAATTGCATCAGAGAAGTTTAGAAGACAAGCACAGTGCTGTCTGCCTGCCCAGGGAAAGTTCAGTGGGAAGAACGCAGCTCTTCACACCCGTATCTCTACATACCCAGACGCACATACAAAACACGTAACTAACATTTGATAGGGTGGATACTTTGATAAAGCACAGAAAAAGTTACCCACCTTCACTAACCAGTTCACTGTTGTCTGACTGTTTACAAGAAATTATCTTCTCCACCAGCTGATTGTAACTGCAGTTACCAACTGCTTTTACTATGTCAGCAACCTGCAACAGGAAGGAACAGCACACAAAACAGAGAACTTACCTTTGCGAAGAACAGAACGCAACTGTAAGCCTATGGCAATTATTCGTAAGAAAATAAGAAGAGTTTTGACAGAGAGGACATTATTCCCCCAAAAATACTAGGCCAAAGAGTTTTAGCCCAGACTGTTACACATTTTGCTGTCTCAGATCTCATATTAAATCCTTAAGTTAGCGCTTAACATCAAAAGCTGTTGCTAAAGCAGACAGAGGAGAGAATGGGGCATCAGTTGGCTCAGTTAGGTGGAGGGGTAAGTCCAAGGGGATAAGAGAACAGCAACTTTCATGAACAAGGTACAAAAAAAAAAAAATCTGAGGCAGACTATTCCAGCCAAACTCACCAGTTTCCCCTTAAGGAAAGGATACCAGTTTACTGTTTATTAAATAAGTAAAAATAAATTATATGTTTGTTAAAGATGCAGTTCTCTCTAACCGATTCTAACATCCTCAGGTCTCAAAAGCAGTGACTAGTAAATCAGAATTAAAGAAAGGAGGAAAGTAACCCTGCATGCCTTCCAAGTGTTCTCTAACGAGCTTTCAAAAAACAATGACTGGACACCATATTTGGCAGCTTCCTACCTCCCTCAGAATGACAATTCTCATTTATGTGCTCATGAATTCAGCATAAAAGATATTGAAAGTTAGCCTGACCTAGTTTCTGCAAAGTCACCGCACTAGAAAACACATACAGTCTGTATTCACTTCTCTCTGAAGAAAATCAGTTTTTCTGACTAGATTTAAAAAATCCATTACCATAATCATTGACTCCAGCTAAAACTCTGAAACATCTCCCCTCCCCTTAATAAAATTCAGAATAATTTATATTCTATTTGAATTATTGAAAAGAAAAAATACTTACTTGAGGGTCCACTAACCATCCATGGTACAAAGGGATATCAAGAAGATCAAACACTATGCATTCAGGTGTGTATTCAAATACTCGTACACCTGTAAACTTCACATTGACATCCAGACCCGTCTGTAACTTATGTAGAATTGCCATTGCATCACTCATATTCTGACAGCAGAAAAAAAAAACAGATGACCAAACAGAGCTTTGTACACTTGGTGGTTACCCTTGTAACCTTCATCATTTATTTAGTATTCATCAAGTCAACATTTTGGAAAAAAAACCACAACAACTTATAAAAGGGGAAATAAGCTAAACAACTGTTTCAACGCATGTTCACATTATTCATTCTCATTGTGTGAGAAGAGATCTGCAAAATAGGTACTCCCTCAAATCAGCTGTACCTGACTGTTTCTTCTTCTACAGTCATAAGCTGCTTTTAGGCAGCTCCTACTTCTTTTAGCTCTATTTCCCATAGCCACAAGCCAGATGTCTGCAAGAAGAACTGGATTATAAGAGAATCTCTAAGGGATTCTTGAAGTTTCTTCTCCCCTTTTAGGTCCTGCCTTATGAGTCAGGCTGCAGTACTTACCACCATATAACAAATGAACAAACCAAACGGATCTACTTGCCAACTCTAGTTTGGGGGTTCCGTACTTGAAGTGGTGAACAACAATGAAAAATCTTACTGTTTCATTAAAAAAAGTTTTGCTATCTTATTTTGGGCATACCTTTAAGTGGCCTATAGATTCTACTGTGGAAACAAGTCACAAAAGTAGCACTTATTATAGTAGCAAACCCAATGAAATCCTAAGGGGAATTACGATGTTATGAAGATCCAATCACACAAACGAAAGATAAGCCAAAGAAAAAGTTCTTTGTGAGACAGTTCTCTTGAACCAACAAACGAGTAAGTTTCTGACATTCAGGAAAAAGTTTTCCACCAAGTGAGAGAAGTCCACAAAGAGTATAATCAGAAAGTATTTGCAAAAGATTCAGGGAAACCAAGGTGCTTTGTTGTTTGTTCGGGTTTTGTTGGGTGGGGTTTTTTTCGGGTTAGTTTTGCAATATTCTGTTGCTTAATAGGAATTCAGGATTGCAACAGTGAGGAAAAAAGCATGACAAAAAACAAAAACGCAGATGGGAAAGGAGACGGAGACAGAAAATACAAACTAAACCCACTGATTGTTAGAGACAGTTGCCTCTGTGTGGTCTTCTTTTAATAAGACAGTTAATGGCAAGAACCACAATTAATGGAATCAATAAGGGAAGCCAAAAAACCTGAGAACAAGGATGACTGACTATAAAGGACAAGTAAAGAGAAAACTATTAAAGAGCTACGTAGGCTAACAAGGCATAAGTGGAGTACATAGCAATGAGTTATTTAATCAAATTAAAAGCAACTTATTGAAATGCAGGAAAACTACACATAACTGGATCCATAAAACAATAACATAACTAATACATTAACTGGAGCATTCACTTCTGCAGCACATTAGCGCACACATTGACAGAGCAGAATGCCAACACAAGACTGTATATTAGAATGTAAGGCAGGCCTTAGGATTTTTAAGAAGTCAGTTTAAGAAATCAGTCTATGCATCTTGTAACTTGGTATTGCAAACAATGTACCAATTAAAACATACAACACTAAACATGCTAAGCAACGGAGCTACCTAAGTGAAGTAGCTACATCATTCAATACTTCATGATCCAGTTCTAAGCACAGTTTTGCATCTGTTGGAAAGATGAATGTTACCGAGATCTTGGAAGAAGTTTTAGAGATCTTTCAGCATGCAACAGAATTCTAAAACAAAACTTGTCTGTAAAAATTGTGTAAGCAAACACATATGTAAAACAGTCTCGCCTACCAATCTTTGCAGAATACTTTACACAGGCAACAGCATGGTTTCACTAAGGCACATACCAAAAATTTCATGTTCACCAACTTCAGCATTTTAGCCAAAGGAATTAAGCTATTCCTCTTACTGGTATACAAGTTAAAATGTACTTTTTTCTTAATAAAATGACAGTAGAATAATAAGCTTGTTCCTACTTCGAGTAATTTCAGTTTAGATGCAACTTCTGAAAACTCCTAAGTTTATGAACAGACATACTTCCTCGTTACTAAGCAGATTTAAACTCTCAGAAGAGTTCAAGCTTACACAGAAAAGCTTATGAACTACGTGATAAAGCATAGCTATAAACCACTGATCATTATCCACTATCTAGACTTGAGAGCTGTTGCTATCAAGGAGAGAGTTTACTGCTCATAGTCCTTCAACCGCACTGCTGTGTAAAGTTTTTATTACCAGGAAGGTAACAGCTCCCACTACTTTACTACATGTTGCTTCATCCTTTTGACAATTTTGCTATATCACAAGATTTAGAATTTAGCAAGATTTTAAGTAATTCTCAAGATCTGGCTCAGACTTTTTTTTTTTTTTTTTTTAAGTTTTTATCATTATAATAGCAAACCAAACCACCTTACTTAAGAGGTGCATTTCATTAGTAGGGACCAGATACCAAGTATAAAAACCTATCCAGAGGTGTTCTGGAAGAAATACTGCTATACTCTTACTCTGCTAAAGGAATAGGAAGGGAGCCTATGGCAATTCAACACTAGCCATCCACTAATTCAGATCATATATCTACAGACATCAGTTGCATTTATTTTGCAGTGTTTACTTAGTAAACACAGGAGGAATACATCAAACAGTCCAGAAAACCATTGAAGTTTCTCACTACAACTTGAACAGTGTAATTTCTATTTTAGCTGTTTCCACACCTTCAAAGCAACAAGCTTCTAAAAACATGAATGCAAATAAGTGAGGATATAAATATACAGAACAGTTGAGCTTGGAAGGGACCTCTGGAAGTCATCTGGCTCACCCCTCTTCTCAAGCAGGGCCACCTAGAGCCAGCTGCCCAGGACCACGTCCAGCCAGCTTTTGAGTATCTCCAAGGATGGAGACTCCACAGCCTCCCTGGGTAACCTGTTCATAAGTTTGTGCATTAGAACTTGTGCCTTTTTTTTTTTTTTAATCCAACTTTCATTCAAATACTTAAACCTCTCAAGTATGGTAAAAAGAAAGTTGCAGCTGAAAGGAACAACTTGTCATGATGTTGACATTACATTAAAATCAACCATTACAAATCCAGCTGTCTGAAAAATTTACTTGAATTTCTTGTATAAGAAGAAAATATATTGGTTTAGGCAAAGGATATTAACTGCATGACAAGATAAACACAAAATTATGATTAACACCAAGACTTAGTTCCAATGCTTCTGAAATGTAATAGTTTTCTAAGACTCAGTTGCCGAGTTAGTTTCATTTTTTCCCCTCTCACATCATATCACTCATGCATCTACAGGTACATTTAGAATATTACTAGAACAGAAGGTTTCTTTAAAATTGTACGGTTAAATAATTAAGGAAAAGGTTTGTGACATTTACATAGTAAACCCATATATCTGAGCACAAGGAAGCCATAGAGTTTGTACTTTAACTGGGTATATAGTTTTCAACACCCTCCTGTAAGTTGACTATAGCTATAATCTTCTACAGCACAAACTTGTGTGGAAAAAGTTACAGCTAATTTTGTTATTGCAAAAATAATTCATATAATTTAATACAAGTAATATTTTGGATTATTATTATTATTAACAGAATCCACATTCAATCTTCATTCTAATTTCAACTATGCCAAGATACTCGGTTTGGTTTCCAACACTGAATGCAAGCAAGAAAAGAAGACCTAATAATAAATAGAAATAGCTTGAAACCTAACACCTATAATAAATTGAAATCACTTTTCCATGAATAACCAAGAAAACAGCTGTGACCACAGACAGAGCTTGAAAAAAATTGCTCAAATATATACTACCTCAATATTTTTTTAAGCTAATAGCATTATCTTTAACACAGAAAGACTGCTGTGGTGACATAACAGTGGTCAGTGCAAATAATATGGCCCTTCATAATATAGAATCAACCTCTTCTTGTCCATCACAACTTAAGAACAGATCTCTTTCTTGCTCAGTTTCCATCCTCAGAGAAAGTCTAGCAGGCATCACAGAACACAGCACACTGAAGGATGCATAATAGAAGACTTGAAAGAGCAACCACCCTGGTATATACTTCCATCTGTACTTCAATGTTAAAATTCCTCAATAAAACCAAAATTTGTTCATTACACTCACTGCAGACAAAAAAAAATAATCATCATTTCTTATGTTAATAGATACTGAGTTTTTCTTCACTCATAGGAATTATTTATAAATAATACTCTATATCAAGCCTAGAAAAAAAAGGAAAAACTAACTACAAACAATGGTTTGTATGCTTCTTGTTTTTAACAAGAGGATAAACCTTTCATGAGAAAAAAAATTGTAGTTCCTTCAGACATCAGCAATTGTGTTTTTGGAGCAGCTCCTTACCTGCTCATAATTTACACGCTGAATTTCAGATATCTCTTTAGGTTTTGCATCAAGAATATAGTCTCCTAAAAAAACAAAAAACAACAAAAACCAAAAACAAAATGGAATTTATTCCACATTCAAAGCTTCAACATTTCTATGAACACTTCTGACTGAAGCTGACATCATAAATATCATCATTGAAGTTTTCTATCAAATTAATAAGATTGCATTATTTTATAACCTGCATTATAATAATGGTGTAAAATAAGAGTATAAAAAACATAGTAAGACCATATTAAGAAATAAAATTCAAAAGGCCAATGTTGTTACTAAAGCAGCATTTCATAATATCTCGCAGTATCATACCAATCTCTTAATTATTCAGAAATGTACCTCCCTCTGTGCCTCAAATTAAAAATATAAGAAGGTCAAACTGTTCAAAATAAGATATGTAATTGCATAACACAATTTAAAGATGCAACCACTTATACTGACTGATACCATGAATATTTTGGCATATGTTTCCATACACCAGTAATTCTGAAAGGCTTGTATTCCATCTGTGTCTACACCACAAAGGCAATTAATCAGTTAATCAACACACTGGGGTTCAAGATTTATAACATTTTTAGTGACAACTATCCATAAACTGCCTCTCCCAAATTTTTCAGATTTTATTTCAATGCTTTTTATATGTATTCCCTTGCTCCATTCCCAAAAACTGTTTCTATTGAAAGAAAAATATCATTACAGGTTTCCTAATTTATAATCTTTTAAGTTAAGATTGTTCAAGGTGGCTGAAGGGCTTTTTTTTTTTTTTAAGCCTTAGAAGAACCATTTGGCAACTGCTAATCCTGTTGAATGAATAGGAACCTAAATAATCTGAGCAGGTAATTTTGTTATTCAATTTAATAAGACAATTCCAGAAGCTAATATACTCCTTCAAGAAAGAATACACACATTGTGCCAACTGTGATTATGCAGTGACTTCAGTCAGTATTATTCTGTCAATACAACTGGAAGAAATGTTTAGACACAGGCAGCAAGATTTCTTAAGACTTACTTTTTTTTAAATTATGCAATTAACTTTTTTCTTTCAGTAAAAGATTCAGCAATATGCTTTTGAAAAGAACAAACTACATTCTTTACAAGCAAAAAGAAAGAAAGAAAATATAGTAAGTTGTTGGGTTTGTTTTGGTTTTTTTTCCTCCTGCTTAAGAAAAATCAAACTTAGTTTATTAAGCTGAAACCTTTCCTATTTGTTAGGTTCCAAAAGGAAAGAACTGTGGCACACATAGCTTAAGAACTATCCCAACTGCACTTTTAACATCTAGCTTATTCTGGGCTACTGAAGTTACAGACTTGTCAGACAGGAACTGCTACAGTTCTGCTGAACACCGAATCTGATAAGGGAGTAGTGCCTGCAAATGAGACCCCAATCATTGCGACGACTAAATTAATTTTTCCTGTGATTTTAATTGGGTCATACTACCAAGGATTAGAGTTACTGTAGACAATTAAAGGCACAGTTGACTTACTACATTCTGTCAACTATAACAAAATAACATTGTAAGAGACATGCTTAAGTTTAAATCTACTAATGTGTTGGTGTACTAACCCATATCAACTGTGTCACTAGACTAACCAACTTAGGACAGCCCGACAGAAAACTTCTAAAAGCAATTAAGGAAAAGCATGAGTAACTGAATACCATCAGCAGTTTTCTTGAAGCATGCCATTCAAGCAAGAGAGTAAATAAATAAAACAGTCCTCCTATATTACTACTCACTAATAAGTATAATACATAATTGAAAACCATTTCTTGTAATTACTAACCTAAGTATTCCATCAGCTGTTCAGCCGTTATGATTTCCATCATTGGCGGCAGCTTAATCTGTGAAAGTAAAAGTATATTCTCTTTAAAACATCAAAACGCTACAATTTAGAAAATATCAATAAGGTATTTCTAGACAGAAGCCTTCTGAGCACATTTGCCTCACCAATTTATAAGAGCATTAGCGTACCGGGACCAAGAACCTTCCCAGGACCTCTACTAAATAATAGCTACGAGAAGAGGTTAAAAAAAAAAGGGGGGGGGCATTTTAGTTTTTAGAGAAGCCACATGCACACAGCACTCTCTCCCACTTACAGCTCTCTGCATCATGCTCCCTCCTCAGCATCACAGCATCATCCCCTGGACCACAGAGGAGCTCACACCACTGGCCACGCTACCCCAGCTGCAAGCATGCAGGATGAACAGAGCAGGAACTGCAGCCACACTTGGTTAAGAAAACTTCACCTTACTCAGAAAAGTCTTTGACTCCCTACCTTCACTGTAATGCTTAACTGAGTCTTAACTCACAAAGTTCCTGCATACAGACTGTAGAGACCATGGTGGCCGCATGTGCTGGGACAAGGAGGCGTGACCCTCCCAGCCTCTCACCCCACACCCACATTTCAAGGCTTTTTGGTTTCACGCCATGCAGAGGAGACCAGACACACAGAACTCGGTGGTGAAGCTTCCATTCCCCTCTCCCCAAACTATTCCTGGCATCGTCACCTGCTAAAACCACCCACCTTGGCAGCAGCCAGAGCCAAAAGCTTCTTACATGTTCACCTCCCCCACCCAGCATCCTGGGTGGATGTTTTGGTTGCACACTTCCACTTACATATTTCCCTGCAGTACCAGCCAAAGCACAGACACATATGAAGGCATGCTTCTGGCTATCTGAAGGAATACCATAGGAGTAAGTTGTCTTTAACCATAGTCTGCTCAATTTTTCTCTGCATAAGTATGAATTTTATTTTTCCAGGGTTTGGATTTTGGGGTGTTTTGGGTGGTTTTTAAGCTTTCTCTTCAGTTTTTAATCTTCTTATCTTACTGTTCTTCAACATCTTACCACTGAAAATCAAGAAAGCCTGGTATTTATTTTGTTACAATTTTTTTAATCGAGTTCCTCAACACTGATCACTGTTCTCCTTGACACAGATAGAAAGACATGATGTGAGATGGTTAACTCCTGCTTAAGATTTAATAGGCTCCAACTTCTTTGCTGGCTGTGGAGAGGAAGGAGGAAGTAGAAAGCCATGAGACAGAAGAATACATACGAAGCCTTTCATGCAGCATCCCAAACTCAAAAATACAGTATAGCAACACACTACACTGTCCACATTGTGATGGAGAGGGTCTCCTTCCCAATCCAAAAATTGAACTTTTTTTTAATAACTTTCCACAGAAAGTGAGGTGTGATTGGACTACATCTATCTCACTGCCAAATTTTAATCATATTTGACAAAAGGCAAATGTGTCAAATACATGGATTTACAGAATTTTCATTAAATGTGGAAGAAGAAAGAGACCCAAGTTAATATGGCCTTGTTATTTATACACTGGCTAAGAAATACTGGGGTCAGAATTGGCCACGCAGCATATGCCACACATTGATCAACCTGTAGATGGTGGACATAGAAAGAAGCTGACATTACTGGGATCTGGGAAGGAAGGGAATGAAAGTCTAAACTGTTAGTAAAGCAGGAAATTAATGAAGCATAAATTCGTAAGAAAGAAAGTTTAATTAGTTCTGCTTGTAAAAAAAACTCTTAAAATTATATGAATTAAACAAGAAGAAAAATAATGCACGCATAGGCACATGAATTTTTGAAAACATCTTTCAAGTGAGTGACAACTGATTGTAACTTACAAAATTTCCTAACCTCTTCCCAAACCTTCTCTAAGTTTCACTAATACTCAACAGGCTAAAGGCTTTCATAATCTTTCATCCTGTTCATAATAGCCATAGTGAGTATGGACATAAGTATAATATATTGTGCCATGTAAATAACAGGCGTACAGGTTCAAAAAGACGGTTCTTCAGCTTCCAGTTCTGAATGGGCAGGATCCAAGCCTCAGCTAACATGAACTGTGCACAGCCCTGAGCTGGTCTGGTTCACTACAGCTCCTAAGGTGTACCGGTGTAACAGCACAGCACAGGATCACTCACACTACCTACGCCTGAAGCTGTTTCAGGACTACAAACAGTACAGATGTGCCAGGATAACAGGAAGGAAAGTTAGCATTGCATCCTCAACTGTTAGCAGGATTACTGTGACGATTATTTCAGGACTGAAGCTAGGTCTTTTTGTTGTTTAAAACCATTCATATCAGCTCAGCCAGCATTGCTTGGTGGTTTCTGCTCTGCACCACACCACATTTGGGAATCTAGAAGTATGCCACACTACAAACAGTGGCTGTAAAGCACAATTACATGGATTACCTGTATTTGAGCTCTATGTACTCATGGCGTAAATGTTTCAGAAAGATGTTTCAAAGTATGGATTGAAAGATGTATTATCTGTATCACTGGTTAACAATCTGAATTCTCCCTCACGACTGTAATGCTAAGCAATTTATTTTTTTACTGCAGAACCAAAGCAAAGTAGTTTTACTTATATCTGCAGAACTGCTCATAGTCAGACATTTTAGCAAGCTAAATCTCAAAATTAACTGCTTAACTAAATGCTAAACAAAGTTAATGGATTACTTCATGGCATAATTTCAGGGCTGGCATGTTTTGGGGGACCTTGATCACACCTTTAAAGCAGGCTAGTGGGGTTCCAACATAGTCATAAGCGCTTCTGAACAGAGTTGACTTAAGGATATAGAGAGAACATGACATTTCCTGACTGTTCAGAGCTTCATTGCGAGTGCTTAAGCTACAGGAAATGTACAAAGAGGAAACGGGAAAGAAAAACACCTTAAAACTTAAGGGAGAGAGAAAAATCATACAGAACCACAGTCATTCTCCACATAAATCAACAGAAGAAAACAATGTAAGCAATAGGGGAGAAAGCTTTTGTCCATAACAATCTATTTTGAGGGACAAGTTTTCTCAATAGGTTTCATTGCTTAGTTGCTAGATTTTACAGTAATTTTACATTTTAGGAAAAACGCGTTTCCTCAACTCCCACCTATTTCCTGTTCCCCTCTATTGCAGTTTCCTGGTCTTTTGCCCTGTTCTCTCTTCCCAACTCTAGCTACTTTTCATTGCCTACATTCAGGAGTGGGAAACAATCTTTCTCACCCAACTACAATGTGAGGTACAGTTGAGCCACCTTTGTAATTAAAAGACAAGATTAGTAAACAAATTTTCACATTGAACAGTTTGTCTAGTACAACCTATACAGTTTCTATGCATTAGACTACAAAACTGGAAAACCACGTAATACTAATTTTAAATATTTTCCACTGTATTCTCCCACTCTTCAGAAGGGCTTCGAAAAACAAATTAAGTGATATAGTCCTGCACAGAAGCTAACACTTCCGAAAATACTACGCATATAGAAAAGGACCATGCAAATTTCTAACGGCTTTTTATAGTCTCAGAACATGTTTATCTGAAATATGTGACTCCCCTGAATTCAGCATTCTGGAAGAGTTAAGGGTAGCTTCAAGCTACCTTGACAAAAACTAATTAATACTCCCCACAAACACATACTTCTTGCCTTGTGGGAACACCTTCATAGGCTTATCACACAATAGCCTGATAGTACATGCTGCCACCCTGTAGCCTTAACATCTGGACCCTCAACGAGGGTTCCTCCAGCCCCTCAGAGCTGGCTTCCTGTGCTGGAAAACCTACGCATGGGTAAGCTCAGCCCATCCCACAGACATGGGGAGGAAGGCTGCCAAGGCCTCTGCTGAGCATCCATCAGAAGCTCACAGCAGCTCACCTTCAGAGGCTGAGCGAGTTCGTCTGAGCAATCTGTGCAAATTCTGGCCATAAGGAGGTTTAGCTCAGTAACACGAAAGAGCAGATCACGTGGGAAGAGCCAGTGCCAGACCTCAGACCAGGCACTGCCACTGCAGATGCCAGTAAATCACGTGGCTATCAGTGGGAGCATGCTGTACTCGGCTGCGCTGAAAAGAGGCCATTTTTATGAGAACCTAAAACTAAACATTTCTAACGCGAAATTTTTTACTCTGCCTCTTCTCTGCACCTCAGTTTGGATACATCTAAGCATAAACAGTTATATATCATTTACTTACATAATTGTTACAATCGCCTAAATAAGTAATTCACACCCTTCTAAAAGTTACCGAAATTTTAGTAGAACTAGGCATGTAGGGAACACAGCTCCCAAAACCCTCCATTCGTCGAGAGCACTGTGATAGAAGAAACTCTTAAAGACGCTGTCAAATACGCTACCAGGATTATTTTCCTACATAAAAAGCCATAAGGACAAGATATTCCGTATGCAGTCACTTCAAGACAAGATTAATATTACTTATATTTGTATTACATTGTTTTCCCTTAGGCTTATTTTATGTTCCAAAACAATTTGTTTCTCTGTTCCCTGGACATTTCAGATATGTAATTTCTGTGTAATGCATTAAGGTTCACAGAGTTCTTTGGCTACACAGTATCACATCCTACCTAGGAAACACAGAGCAGAATTACATGGCATCCTTCCTATGCTTTTAGCATCTGATGATTGCCCCAGAGTACATCCTGAGAAGGGCTACGCCCACAGAAGATTACAGTTTAATGCAATGCCAGAAGTTATCAGAAAGTGGTGCATGAACTGCACCTAACAAAGATGACAACAACTACATAGAAAAGCAAGCTTTGCGTTGCTAAGCTTAACCACGTAGGGAGCCACAGGTCTGTGGAAAGACTGCGCGGTCTTCAGATTTAAACAAGCTGAAAGACAGCGCCCTATGCAACTCTGCATCTGAAGAGACAACCCATGCTTGTACATACCTTTTTAAATGTTTGTTTCAATACCCGACTCCTGCTTTCATTTCCATCACAGAAGCCTAAATGGTTAGCACGCTGTTTTGCACAACAGTTACTTTTTCAAACTGGTACAATACTGCTTTTGTTTTCTCTTTACTTAGGAGAGCATTTTTGTAACAGTTCTGTAAGCAAAACTCCTTTATCTCAAGTTTAGTTCCAAAAAACTGGTACTATCAAAAATTAATTTGAACAGTCCCAATGGGTGCTACTATTTCAGAATTTCCAACAACCCAAGTGTTGCCAAACCAGTATCTCACAGATGAGAACATACAGATGCAGCACTCCACAAGAATAAATTATTTTAAAGTAGTCGTTACACCTGTATCCCTAAAGATCTTAACTCAAAAATACCTCCAAAAGGCATAATAAAAACTGAGTAATGACTAGAAACAAAGAAGAATCTCGCTCCATTAATGAACAAGATCTTCATAACCACTAGGAAGAAATATTTTGAGTATTTGACACACTTACCTAAGGTACAGTACATCTTAAGTCTTCTTGTTATTGCAATCCTTTAAGCAAATTAACAAACTACCTATAGTCTCTCTTTACTTAGTGAGGGCTATCTCAAAAAAACCTGTTTTGGATGAGGGCAACTGGGACATAGAAGGCTCACAAAACTGTTAGTATATTTACACCAATAATCTAGTGTGGGGGTTAGAAGCTTGTAGTTCGAGCAGCTGAAACACCTGAAAAGGTGAGTTCTCCTTAATATATCCAAACGTTAGTCTGAGTTTTTAGGCATAAACGTTTCTGTGATTATGGCCTACATACCCTCTGAAGGCTTCCCATTTATTACTAAGCAGTAAATAAAGATTTTGGTTCTAAGCAAATTGATTATGTGCCACTTGTCACAATTATGTGAATTCAACTTTCACTGCTGCACAAGCACAGCTGATAAAGAGTATTGGATCTCAAGGTTATCACTCCCATTCTGGAATAATGGAAGCATGTAACTGGTCATGCAAAGGGAAGTGTTCACGAAAATTTGAAAACCAGCATTGCTTCTGAACTTTGAGCACTTGCATATTATTGGAAGTTATTTGAGACCACATCTACTTACAGTATGATCAAAACCCTCAACCTTGTCAGGACAGAGTTCTGAGAAGGAAAGCTGGCGGCTGATACAGGCAAGAGAGTCCAAAGCTTCACTGTTTACCTTCTTACTCTCTGTTGTGATTTTATTTCCTCTCCTCATCTCCTCCTTACTCCATTTTTTTTTCCCTTGACACATAGCTTCTTTTCACCTAACATACACTACGGTATTCTTGCTCTGCTTTCGCCTAGTTTCATCTCTTGGTCTGCTTCCTTGTTCCCAAATTGTAACTACCTGACCCAATCTAGCGTTCATCCTGGTCCAGGAAAAGTGAGAAGAATGTGGATGTCCACCCTCAGCCTTGGTATGCAGGTAGCTGCTGTCAGTGATGTACAGGTGAGCTGCCAATAAACTCGCCACTCCAAACAATGCCAACATGGTTCTTGACTATTAACTGGGGAAAAGAGATGCTAATTCGGAAAGCAACTAACTAGGAAAATCAGTTACAAGCAGGGGGAATATACAACCAACTAAGAGGAAAACCCTCCAGCATATAAATAGTAAGTCATGTGATGGCAGTTTCACCAATTTAGCTGCCTGTCTGCAATTCCTGCAAATTCTGCTGAGGTTTTACATAAACAGACAAAATTACAGAAAACCCTTCCTGTAATCCTAGCAACAACAAACAGTAGGCCACTCCCAAGAGGCATTTTGATTTTCACCTGTTTATAAAATTGGGTATCACCTTAGTTCTCACTAATGTCATATTTGATCAAAGCAGAACATCAGTTAAAATTCTGGATGGAGGACAGAAGAAGAAAGCAATCATATTTATGGAAGCAAAGGAAGAATGCTAAGGAACAAAACCTCCAAAAACTTAAATGCAAACAAGAATAGTTCTGTCCCATTTATGTGCTTTTACTAAATGAAAAGTTAAAAAGGAAAACCCTGTAACTAGCCATTTCTTTTAAAACACCACCACACAGAATGATAAGGAATGATAAATTCTCCAAGGCCATCCGCTCACCCCTAGATTTTAGAGGGAGCACAGAAAGCAAGTGTTAAATACTGAAATCTAAGACAACTTTCACACCCTCTTGTGGATGGCAGCACCTACAGAAGGCAATACCTTAAAATTACACACAGCTTCCCTGTACTGCTTTCACCGACAACTAAATATCTACATCACTGTACCCACAGCTTTCCTCCTGATGTATGAGCTAGTCCGCTCAGGAAAACATACTGAAACCATAATTCAAACAAAATCATGAATCTTCTGGAAAGTTACTTTCCTCTAAACAAATTATTTCTTATAAAATTATTTCCATTTTGACCTTTTCCTATGTCACCTGTTACATCGGTGAACAACCTTCTACTCCTCCAATACGAAACTTTTTCCCCCTTGATACTACAACATAAGAACTATTCCCACAAAGCTTTCCTGTTCTACGACTCCATTCTATCAGCTCACTGATCTTTTGGGGTTGAATTGCCAGCATTTCTTGAGAAGTACCCCCTCCTCCTTGTTTTGCAACATACACAGCCTCATAGCTCTTCTCCAACAGACATTCTTTTCACATATAAATATTAATAATTACATTATGCCTTACATTTAACTGCTTAAATGTTAAAAATAATTATTTTAAGACTACAGGAAGTCCATATCCATCATGGCTATTAGAACACAAGGATCGTAGAATCGTCTAGGTTGGAAGAGACCTTTAAGATCATCAAGTCTAACCATTAACGTAACACTGCCAAATCCACTACTAAACCATGTCCCTCAGCACCACCTCCACCCCTCTTTTAAATACCTCCAGGGATGGCAACTCAACCGCTTCCCTGGGCAGCCTGTTCCAATATTTGATAACCCTTTCGGCAATAATATTTTTCCTAATATCCATCCTAAACCTCCCCTGGAACAACCTGAGGCCATTTCCTCTTGTCAACTTGAGAACTTCCAGGTCTCAAAGCTGTACTCGATCACAACCCGATTTACTCATTAAATACAGTCTATACTGCATAACTGTACAAAAGTATCTGTTATTCAGGCAGCTACTTGTACAAGCCTGTATTTTGTACAATTCTGCATACACTTTATAATGAAAAACTAACTTATTTTCCCAAAACACCACCTGTTTCCAGTCCTATAAATAGCAACGTTTACTTACTAGCAACCTGCCCATATCTGCAGACCATGCATTCCTGAGTTTAGTGAAGCATCACCCAGACGTTGATTCCTATTTTAAGGCAAGTCCATATACGCCAGCAGCACCTAAGTACTACACCGGCAACAGACTGCAAGCCGTTATTTATTTTCCAAGTTCCCGATGCGAGATACGCGCTTAACAGCAGAAGTGAGTTTTAACCACCAGCTCCACCTTCCAGGCGGTTTCGGCAGGGGTGCCGGCTGAGGAGCCCGGGGAAGGCCCAGCTAGCCCCGCCGCTGCCTGCCATGGCGGCGCGCCGCGCCCCGTACCTTCCAAGCCAGGAGCAGCACGTTCATGATGGCCAGCAACGGGCAGGGTCCGTTCTCGTTCTGGGTGATGACGGGCGTGTTTTCCTCCTTCCAGCGGACCCACTTGATGTGATAGACCGACTGGCCCGGGAAGCGCTCCTTGGAGGTAGAGAGGAGCTGGGAGCCCGCCGCCGGCCTGTCCCCTTCGGGCTGAGGGGCCGGGCCCCCCACGGAGGCCGCCGCCGCCACTACCGCCGCCTCCTCGGCGTCGCTGTTGAGCTCGGAGCTGCTCGGGCAGCAGGAGTGCAGGTTGGAGAAGGACTCCAGGGAGTCCAGGCTGCGGGACTCCTCCCCCGGAGGGCTGGGAGCCCCGCTGCTCCCGGAGCCGGCCCCCGCCGGACCGCTCTCCGAGGCGGGCGCCGTTCCGGGGCTCTCTGCAGTGCCCTCCACGCTTCGGGAGGGAGACGCCGTCCGAGGGGCCGCGTCGGCAGCGGGGGCCGGCTGAGGGGAAGGGCTGCGCCGCCCGCCGCCCTCCTCAGCCGCCGCGGGCCCGTCCCTGCAGCCGCCCTCATCCGCCACCTCTTCCAGGAGGAGCTGGCCGGCGGCGCCCCCGCCGCCCCTCTTCAGCGAGCCCGGAGGCGGCGGGGGCTGCGCCAGGCTCTCCATGCCCGGCCGGCCGCCCAACCGGTTCCTTCGCTTTCTAGTTGCACCGCAACGGCTGATCCTTCGCCAACAGCGCCCGAGACGCCATAACAGCAGCGACGGCTCCGCCCCGCCGGGGACGCGTGGGCGGGAGGGGGAAGCGGCCGCGGGTCACGGCGGGGTCCGGGGC
>VFFE01007253.1:2311530-2329954 GCA_008921705.1 Burhinus oedicnemus | reverse complement strand
GGGGCGGGCGGAGGAAGTCGTGGCGCGGGGAGCGGAGCGCTGCTAGGCGGGGGCTACCGCTGTTCAGAAACGCGCTGCCGATCCCCGTCTGATCCGTGGGCGGAGAGCGGTCCTCTAGAGCGGCGGGGGACAAAGCGGAGGGAGGCGCGGAGCTCGCTCCTCCCCATCCCGGCGCCGACCGGGGCGGATGTGTTGTGGGTAGGCGGTGGCGGGGCCTGGGCCCGGTGAAGATGGATCTGGTGGGGACGATAATCCTGCTATGCTCCTGTGTGGCGGGCGCCGGAGGTGAGGAGCGGCCGGGCCGGTCTGGCCCCGTGGGGCCCTGGCCTGCGGCCCTGCCTCAGGGCTGC
The DNA here is from genome assembly GCA_008921705.1 of Burhinus oedicnemus. Taxonomy (NCBI): domain Eukaryota; kingdom Metazoa; phylum Chordata; class Aves; order Charadriiformes; family Burhinidae; genus Burhinus; species Burhinus oedicnemus. The sequence goes on along the minus strand of VFFE01007253.1, from coordinate 2,329,604 downwards.
CGGCCTCCCTCCCTCCCTCCTTCTCCCCTCTCCGCCGCGGGGCTGGGCTGGGCTGGGGACAGCGGGCCCCGCTTCCCGGGCCGCCGCGCCTCAGCGCCCCGGCGGCAGGCCGCGGCTGGGCCGCCGGCCGGAGCTCTCCTTTCTCTGTCGCCCGTTAGCCGGGCACGGTCCGCACTGTCCTGCCCCGGCCCTCTCCCCCCGCTGCCCGGGGCCGGCCCAGCGCCCCCACCCCTTTCCCGGGACTTTCCCCCACCGAGAACCGAGTCAGCCCTTCTTCCCTCCTTCCTTCCTTCCTTCCCCACAGCGCTCGGCTGCGCCGTCCCCTGCCCGGCCCCGCTTCGCTGTCTCGGGACTTTCCTCGCAGCGGTCCTGGGAGCCGCTTCCCAGTTCCCTTCCTCCCCTGGGGCCAGGCGGCGCCCCGGGGGAGCCGAGGCGGCGGCGGCGGGCCCCCGAACCTCCCCTTCCCCCCGGCCGCTTCCCGGAACCAGGAAGCGCGGGCAGGCGGAAAGTTCAGCTTCAGGAAATGCAAGGCGAACCCGGGATTTTTCCTGAAGCGTGACCGCAGCTTCGGGGAGGGTCTCGTCTCTCGCCTAGGGCAGAGGAAGACACGGTTATGTTTACGGGGGGCGCGTGGCTGGGTCACACCTCCCGTTATGAGCGGGTTTTCAGCTTAGGAAGCTGCTAGGGCAGTTCCTTGGCTGCGTCTGGTGGTGTTTAAATGATCAAGTCAGTGTAGGGAAATAGTTTGAAATTTTTATAAGAGCAGACACTGGAAAAGGTGGGCTTCTGAGGGGTATTTCTGGACAAGGATGGGTGGAGCAGCTGACAAGGGCTGGCTTCCTCTGTTTCGTTTGGCACTTCTCTTTATCTGGGCTCTGCATCTGCGTGCATCAGTAACACAGAATCTAGCCGTAGATCCTGGGCTTTGGCATGTTCTCAAAAAGTAACATCGAAGTCTGGAAAACTTAAGCAGGTTGTACTGGCGGTGAAGCTGTGAGACAAAAAGCAAGCTGATTTGCATGGTCAGAAGTCATCCCGTTATTTATGTGATTAGGAGTGGTATACGCAAAAGACTTTGGTGGTGACTTTTTCCTCATAAATTCTTGTAAACCATCAAGATGTTTCAGACTTAATTATTGGCATACTTCTCAAGGCCTCTTTGTTTTCTGAACTAAATGGCACTGGCACAGAATTAATTCAAAGCAGTTCATTAACCAGTTGTAAGGGTTGCTCCCACTGTTTAATTCAGGCAGGCAAATATGCCTCAAAGTTAAAATCACAGTGAGCATGTAAAGTACAGTCCTCTGGATACATAGAAGCAAGTTCATGAAGTGTATTTTATTTTAGAAATTCATGTTAATTTTTTTCTTTGAGAGAACATTGGGTTCCTTCAACATTCCTGGCACTAGGAAGCACACCTCACTGGTAGGTAACAGAAGCACATATCTTTCACTGTTTCACAGTACCAGTAAATCTTTAAAGAAAGCTTAATAAAGCTGGATAGAAATCTAGAAATTATGACTGATACATGTCTCCAGAATATCCTATGAAACTTTTCTGGTAAAAATCTCAACATAATTATGAAAGATTTATCATAACTCTTTTGAATTAAAATTACTTTTTAATATTAGAATTTCTATTTTAAATGCGTTCACATTTCTAGAGTTTCTTAAGTACTGTAAATGGTTTTATTTACTGAAAGTTGCAGTTCTTCATTTGCATGCTTCTAGGCAGGCATTAGTATCTGTGAAAAAGGGCAAGTTCATGATTCTTAAGGATGTCATTGTGAGAGCAGTGCAGACATGGAAACAGCTGAAAAAAACCCCCAACAATTCACCTGTGTTTCATTTGTGTACAGTGCATCTTGTGCTCATTAGTTTTACACAAATATTGAAGCTCAGTTATCTGTAAAGTTGTCTAGTTTTAAGCCATAAAGGTATTAAATAGTAATAATTTTGAAAGTTACATTAATCTGCACTTTTTAAAAAGAAGCTCTTCTGTATGTTGAGTCTAAGTTTGGAGTATTTTTACAGGATACCTGAGTTTTAACTCTTCTTTCAGAATTATGCAAGGCTTTGTGCCTGTATACCATATTTATACTGTATTGTAATAGTCTTCAGATGCTTTAGATATAAAGATACAGGTTAACAGAACCAATTGTAACTGTAGTTCACAGTTAGGTATGAATCACAAAATTGACGTCTTAAAATATTAAGGTACAACACAGATGGTTTATTTGAGGAGAACTATTAGTAAAGTCTGTTTTGTTTGAAAAATTTACTTTCTTTTGTAGTTTATATTGTTCTTAAAGTTATGTAAAATGAATGCAAGCAAAAGCAATTAGTAGCATTGCTGCACTAATGAAGTGTACTGCAATGTCTGTGTGATGCTGCATTATAACTATCTGTATGGTTTATGGTTAAAACAGACACGGTATCAGCAATTTGGCCTAATAGTGCCTGAAACATGTGCTTGATCAGGTTTTGGTGTTAGATCACTTTTAGGGCTCTTTTAGAAGTTTTTCTTTCTTTGCTACCACTGAATGAATACGACTACCGTGAAACAAGTGGTCCAGTAGGTTGGCTTGAGTACAGTTCCAGTAGTGTGAGAAGGAAAAGCCACGCCATTTCTTAAATTATTTTATTTTTTTAGTAATCGGGGAAAGTTAGAATTTATCTCAAGTAGATACTATATACTAGAAGGTAAGAATTTTAAGAATTCTTTAAGAATGCCTTGAATTTTAAGAATTCTTTTTTTTTTTTTTAAATAATCTCAGCGTTTTCCCCAATACCCATGGAATTTCTTGGTTTAAGGGATCTATTCACTGGCTGGTGCTGTTAATAATTTTGACATGTATAAAGGGGTACTTAGTTTGGGCAATATTATTTGCAGCTTTTAGTAGCATGCTTTGTTGCATGTGATGAAGATGCATGCAGGTATATTAAACAGTACGTGATTGTCAGTACATAATGATGTTCTTTGAGGAACTGAAATAACTGATAGAACCTCTCCTACCTGAGGGTCATTTAAAAAAAAAAAGGGAAGGAGGGGAAATAGGAATAGAAAATATGGGAAAGAGAACTAATGAGACACCCAAAGAGCTTGCATTTAACAAGCGTGATTGTGATCTGGCTAGGCTGAACAGATGCCGAATGTCATTGCAAATATGATAAATTGTTTGTTTTCACTAGTACAACACACTCTTTTATATTCCTAGGACTTCCAAGTTGTATCTTAGTGTCTTGTGTTGCTGGATATTGAACTACCTATTTCCCCAGTGAGCATAGGAGAAATTCTGTTTTTTTCTGGACACATGGGGGAGTTGTGGGAAGGCATTTATGAGCTGTTGGCATCTGAGTGATTTAGTTTGCATCCTTGCTGTAAATTGAGAAGAGTACCAGCCTTCATTAACATGGCAGCCAGCCTCCAGCATTTATCTGGGGTTTAAAATAAAAAAAATCACGGATTTTATATGGCTGGATGAGACAGTAACTGGTGAAGGCAACTGTCAGATAGTTGTTTCAGAAATGCTCATGGTAATGAAAAGTAAATGAAATCAGGTGGTTAGGTAGTAACTTTGAAATACCATTGCCCAAAAGCTGAAGACTGCAGTTTATTTTCGCTTTTTGAAAGGATCTAAAGATTCAGTTATGTAGTATGGCAGAGCCACTGTAATGAGTTACTGCTGTCTGGTGGCCCTGCCCTGGCCATACATTCCCACCTCTCCTCCTTCACTGCCTCTTGTGTTTGATGGCATAAGGAGCCAGCTCAATCTGCTAAATTAAACAAAAGAAATTAATCATTTCCTGCCAGACGTGTAAGTTCTGTTGGTTTATTGTGCATACGCAAGCCCAGTGGGGAGGAAGAGCTGGGACTTGCAGGGGTGGGGAGGAAGAGGATAAAATAAATAAATAAATAAATTTTTGTGGACATCTGTGTACTGCTTACACTGGTGGTGCTGTACTGTGTAACTGTGCCCTAAATGTGAGTTTTCAGTGAAGGGAAATGATCCTGACTTGACTTTTCGGTTACATGGTTTTTTCTTTCGCCAGTAACTAACCTGACCAGAAGAGAAAGTGTATTTTTCAGCTGGATCAGGGAAGAATAGAAATGGAGTAGATGAAAAAGGGCAGCAGGATATGCCCTTCTGCTGGCAGTTATGAAACTACAGCCTGAATAAAGCTTCCAGTGAAATTCAAGTCGGAAAGTGTATGGTAGGATTACTGGCTCTCAGTATATTTAAGCACAGAAGTGCTAAATCTGAATGCTGTGTACGCTTTTTAATGTCCCATGTAAAGGGAACATTTTTTAACAGAAATAAACTCTACATTGGAAACAGCTTGAAAAAGTACAACTGGCTTTGATTATCTTAATTAAAATGATAATAATTCTCTTAAAGATATGTGTCATACGCTGGCATTTCAAACCTGCAAATCAGTGGGGACACTTGCAGTAAAAAGAGTTGTCTGGTAAGTTAGCCTGGCTGCTGAACAATTTCTGATAGTCTATCAAGTTGTATTCTGTGCTTTTTTTCCCACTAACAAACTTGAGTTATATTTGAACTATTGGCCTTTGTCATGCAAGTCTTAATCTAAGTGCTTTAATATAAACTTCACTTTTTAGGACACTGCATGTGTGATTTATCGTATTGTGGGAAGTTAAATGTCATCTTTTACCACAATATATATAAACTTAATAGATGTTTATGTTTACTTTGGTAAACTTTCAGTACTGTTTATTACCCATCTTTATGTGCATGAAGCTACCTTCAGTAAGGATTTCCTCCACAATCTTTGTAGATGCTGAGGTTAGTCTGACCAGCCTGTAGATGTCCAGGCCCCCCTCCTTGAAGATGGGGATGACATTTATGTTCCAGGTATCAGGAACCCCCACCATCACCATAGCCTTTCAAAAGGGTGATAGCCTCAAAATGGCATCAGTCACCTCCCTCAGCACTCTTGGATGCATCCCATCTGATCCTGTGAACTTCGGTATATCCAGTTGGCATAAGTGTCCCCGAGCTCATTTCGTCTGCTGTGGGTACTGCTTAACTCCCACAGACTGGGAAGGCTTTGTCTGGGGAGCTGGGGGAAGTCTTTGTAGTCTTCTCTGGGAAAATAACCTTGCTGAATGAACTGAACAGCAAATCATTTAGCATAGACCACCGAACAATTGTTATATGTAGGTGCTCCAGGAGGCTTACAGCTACAATCCCACGGGTGATGTTTTACCCTTTGTATAAGCTTGGTTAGAAGGTGAGAATGTATGCCTCAGACTCCCTACCTGGCCAGTGGGATTTGTGTCCGTTCAGAATGACAACTGTAGATACATCCCTGGGGATGCTGAAGAGCTGTAGACCCTCATGCACAAAAATCTTTCGCAGGGACTGTCACCTTGAGACATTTGCATAAATGCTCTGCCTAGTTCTGTTTAAAGTCCTTGTATTTAGTTCTAAGCCCATGAGAATAAAGCTTCATTCCTGGAGGGTTTTTGTCATAGGAAATGCCGCATCTAGTTCAGCAAGTCTGTAGAAGACTATCCTGTCAGGTTCAAAACCCATTCCATTGTCACTCGGATATCTCTATCCTAAAGGGTTTCTGTCCGCTAGCTTAGCATTCAGAGATAACGTTGGCTTATTTCACTAGGTTGCCTGGAAAGGCATCATGCTGTCTTTGATGTTTGGTTGATGGCAACATGATACATGAAATTTGTAGAGCAACTCCTTTTATAACTATATCTAGGTGCTCATGGTTCAGTGTTCCTTACTGCAGGTTTCCCAATCATATCCTTATTTGAAAAGATCTTTGTCTTGCAGTCTCTATTGAAAAAAAATACTAGTTTTTCAATGACAACAAAATAACGACAGTAGTTTATCACAGAGGTTGAGATCTGTGTGTATGCTATTGTAATGATTTCTTGGGGTGCACTACTCTCAGATTCTTCCTTTTTGATGCAGAATCTTCTAATTACAAAAACTGGAGCTCGCGGTTGTACCTGCCTCATGCACCTCAGTGAAGTCTTCAGTTTAATGAACTTTTGCCAGGGGCTCTTGTAAATTCTTGTGTTACCAAGGTTGAGTTACTTATTAAGCTACCTTTGTGAAGAAGATAATCACTTTTGATATGTAGCTAGTTTTATTAAAAGGAGACTGCCTATCAGTTGCAGACTTTGAACGCTATAGCGATGTTAAGGATATACGTGCTTCTGGATGTGAAAGTAAACGTTTACTTTGAAGCCCTGATTTCAACCCTGTCTGAAGTCCCTTTCTAGAAATGCTATGAAATAGCACATACTCTAAGTGATACGCAGCTTTTTTGGTTTGGCAAGAGGAGAGCAGCAAGAGTGTTTGTGTTAAGTGTTTGCTGTGAGAGTACTTAAAACATAAGGAGTTTTTTGGAGAAAGGGAAAAGAAATAGCATTGTTTCCCTGTATGATCACAGAAAGTGTATACATTTTAGTTAAGAAAAAGATTTTTTTTGCTTAAAACTTCCTCTGTTTTTGCTTAGCAGAGAGAACAGTTACCAGGCTTTTTAATGTCAACAGCCTTTTGCTGTCTTGTCACAGCAGTTAGCATTTAAAAACTATTCTTTGTGAGTCAGTTGAGTGCAGCCTGTCAGCTTTCCACATGATGATGAGACCTGGATCAGGTACAAAGTGTTATTGGGTCTTCAGTAAGTTGTTGTGCTTTAAAACCTTTTTTCTAGGTGCCCGAAGCTGTTGAAAGAGTACCTTGCAATGAAAGAAATTGCCAATAACAGTTTAAGAAAAAAATGGCCAATAACAGTTTAAGGAATGCGTTATTAGAAGCCACAGAAAAGTTGAAGATAATTTAACTTTTTAAGTAGTCTTGGGATTATGGCGCACAGAAGTTTACATGTTCTGCAGCGTACTAGTGAGTTATTTGTATCATATTCTAGATTTAGGTTCATTTTAAAATTAAAACTGTAGCCAAGTTTTAGCTTATATCAGTTAATTTTGAAGCTTGTTTTCTTTAATGGTGATGCTTTTGGGTCATATACCTGGAATTGGAAAGCACGTACCTGTAGTCAGGCTAATGTATATTGCACATCACTTTGATATAATGGGTGGACTCGGGCTAATCTTGTTTGGTTTATAGTTCTTGGGCCATAGGAGGTGCTTGTGCTTCATTTTGTGGGATTGTGTTGGAAGTGATTAGAGAAACGTAAGACAGGGAGAACATCCTTCATCCTCAAAATTCCTCATGCTGGTTACTGAAACTTTGGATTCGTCCTGTCTCTTGTTTGGATTAGAATTCATGTAGACTTGCTTAAATCACACATTTTTATAAATGTTTAAGACACCTAAGAGGCTTCTAGAAAGCTGGATGAGAACGGACTTTTATTTTGAGACTGAGCGTGAGAGGAAATAATAGTGAAGTTTAGTTATTGGACTGTATTTGTAGTCAACAATGAAGAGTCAACACTTGCAGAAGCCTACAGTACTGTGAGGAAATGCAGTTTATCTGCAGTATATCATTACTTGAATTTTAAAAAGATACGGCAGTATAATCTTGTGCATATTGCCGCTAAATGCAAGCGATGCATTTGGAAGTATTAATTTACTCAGTCATCTTGTGTTGCTCATGGGTGATCAAATGTTCTAATCCCTTGAAAAGAAACGGGCACTAAGAAATTGGTATTAATTTAAAGAAGACCTCATGACAATAAATACAGTGAAAGGCAAATTTGTATTTTTGCTTATAAAATTGTATTCTTAGTACAATAACAGATTCTTTTCTTTGTGAAAATGTGACACTACTGTGGCAAAGCTTTGGGATACACTCGTCTCACTGGGCCTCCCCGCACCTTGTCAGTATAGATATTTGAAGACAAATATTGCCTGAAATTTCTGAGAATTCTCACATTTAGGTTGGTCTGAGGTTAAACTGATTATGAGATACCCTGCTTTTTCCTGCAGAATTAAGAATTCTGGAGAAAATTGGCGATTTGACTATCTATTTGATCTCTCAAATGCTGCATTTTGATATTTCTTCAGGAAAAAAAAGATGATAGCTCAAGTCAGGTTCTTGAAAAACCAAGCATAAATTTTTTTCCTTCCTTAAGGAGAAGGTTGAGGAAGGAGGGCTTTGAAGCTAGGTGAGGAGCCGGGAACAATGGGGCAAACACTTGCATACACACAATTAAGTAAGAACAACATAGGGTGAAAAAAGTAACAAAACAGAACAGAAAATGAAAAGGGGAAAAAAAGGCTATATATCCTTGAAGCAGAAACTGGTACATAATGTTATACCATTGATTGCAGTTTCCCAACCTTCAGAATGTAGTAGTAAGTACTATGAAATGCAGTTCCTGTGATATGGAAACAAATCTTATGCTCTTCATGAGGATATGTTTGAAGATTACCAATTCAACGTGGAACTGGAAAACCAGCAACTTGGATGTTCTGTATTTGAATTTCATATTCTTAGTGTAGATAAGATTGTGTTTGTATATCACAGCATTCAGTAGACAATTCAGATTTTGTGTCAGGTGTATCTCTAAGTGATGTGATTGACAGTTGAATTTCTGCGTCCTTTTTGTGAAAGATGTTGTGTTACTGCTAGTAGAAATGATGATGATCCATTTACTGCACTTGGTTTGTCTTTGTATCATCACATTTCATCTCAATGAACTAAAAATATAGGGCTGACTTGTTTCAATAAAAAACAGTTCACCAAAACACCTTCTAAAGTTTTGGAATATGCTGTATCAAAGGGGTCATGGAGGGAAGAACCTGTATGGAAATTTTTACTAAACATTGGCAGTGCTGAAACGCTCCTACAAATACATTTGGCAATATATTGCTGTCACAGGATGCCTAAAAGAAAACCACTTTTTGCTTAATAACACTGTAAGAGATGGTGCTTACCTTTGAGTGATTTGATACACAAAGTAGTTTCTGTGATGAATAGTTGATTTGTTCTTCAGAAACAGTTGCTTCTATGGAGTTACAAGAGAAAAGAATTGATTGTATATTTGTTGTGTGAAGTGTATGGAAGAATACTGCAAGGCTTTGTTTCAAACAGGGGGAATGTTTTCATGCTAGCTGCTGATAAAAGTTATGTATCAAAACATGCAATTACCCCTTAGAGTTTTGAAACATTATACATAGCTTAATATCTTTAATTCTTTGCTGGCTTTAATGTTTAGTACATAAAAAAACTTGACATATAGTCTGGCTTTGAAACCAGAACCACTGAAATTATCTCGCTCTTGACTGTAGATTCTAGATACAGATATCTAAATTAATTCCTCATGATTGGATACTTTAAGTAGAAACTCTTTAAAAACTGTTTTTCAGTGTGTATGTAAAACACATTACGTGCACTACTTCCACTGCAAAGACACATTGATTTGCTCCACAAGTTGTGTTTTGTTTTGTTACTTTCTATTTCTCCATATTATTTCCTGCTGTTGGAACTTCTATCTTTTTTGGTCTCTGATCACAGTTACTGAATCATTTCATCTTAATAATTCCTTCCACAACATCTGTGTTTAATTTTGGCAGGTAGATGAAGTATTTTTCATTTGATATCAAAGTGTTGTAAGACTTGTGAAGAGTATCGGTGTTGAATGTGCAGAGGCAGGGGATGGAGACCTTGGTGGTGGCCGGGATATGAAAATATACTTCTCGTGAAATACATGCTGTACTGTCAATTTATTATGCATACATTTCTATGATAGCTTGGGATATACTAACTAATAAGAAGGTGAATCCTGACTGAAATCTGTGTACTTATTTGGAAGAAGTGACCAAAATTGGAATTAACCAAATGGCTGTAATACATGAAGTGGCTCCTTGTCTGGAGGAAAATAATGCTATGTTAACTTCTTTACAGTTTTGGTTCTTGTGATTACTGGCCTGTTGGCTGTTTGGTAGGCAAAAGCACATCTTGGCAGTATATCTGACAGGCATCTGGGCAGCACAAGGAGTTTTCTATCCTGTTACTGAACTACTAATGCTAACCTTGGAGTGAAAAATACCATGTTATAGTAAAATGTCTAATGTCTACTGTAAATACAGAGCTGATAGGGTGGTCCTCTGTACGCATATGATAGCTCTCAAATGCTGGTGCCTATGGTCAGTTCTGCATGTCCCTTCCTCCATCAGGATGGGAGGACCAAAATCTTTCCCTGTTTTCTGTCATGTACTCTTAATGTGGGTCAGGAATGTCACCTTAGAAGGAAGCATCCAAAATAGACTGAACTGAATCTACATCTTTGGAGATACATCTTTAATAAAACTTTTCCATGCTATAGAACATTCCATGTGATACAAAATGTTGTGTTGCTGGGTGGCATGATTTGCTCGTAATTTTTCTGAATATTTGGCATATGAACTATCAACATTCTGAGCAGATACTACGGTGTCATGAGTGCAAGGTGAAGCTGGAAGTACAGTTCTTCTAGGGAACCAGAAGAAAGATACTCAGCTGTTGCACTTTTTGTGTTTGGATTAGGAGTGCGTTTCTCTCAAGCATTCCTGTCTACAACAATGTAGTTTTGGAGTAAATGAACTCTACTTGTTTTGATTGAGATTAAAGTGGAAGATGTCTTCCAAGGTCCACCTTACGCCCTCTGACTGCAAGTGTGCATTCAGTCTGTGGGACCAGAGTAGAATGAATCTGAAGTATACAAGGGAGAAAAAAGAAAGCTAAAATACATATAGTGTAGAAGTTGGGTCCTTATCACTAACTGTTTTGCACCACAGATCTGCCATACCCAGTTGTAACTTTAGTAATTTCTCAGACATGCTAAACCTTACTTTTTTCTCTTTTCAGGCCAGTATGGAAATCCTCTAAATAAGTACATTAGACATTATGAAGGATTGTCTTACGACGTGGATTTGTTACACCAAAAACACCAGCGTGCCAAAAGAGCAGTATCGCATGAAGATCAGTTCTTGCGCCTAGATTTTCATGCTCATGGAAGGTTAGTGATATTTTAAAAGGTATTTGTTTTAAATATTTTATTCATGTGTTTTAATGATAGTGAAATGTAAATGGTGAAATACAGTCGTCAAACAAATGTTAGCTAGAATACGCTAAAATGCAGTGCCTACAGTTTCTGTGAAGTATTTGCTCTGATGTCCAGTCTAAGTGTGAAATTGTTGCTTATAATCACTCATGCAAACTTTGGGTGGTAACTATTAATGCACTTTGAAGCTTAAACAATGGAATCATAGTGAGAACAGAATGGTAGTTGATTCTGAGTTTATAATGCAGCTTTGGCATATTTTTTTTACAAAAATTATGCTGAGCTGCCTGAGGAGATTTAATTGAGGAAAAAGTAAAATTTCAAATTGCATTTGAAACTACAGAATAGACCAAAAAGTTGTTCTGTTTTGTGTGTAATGGTGCCATCTGTATTCTGTGCTGTTGTGGAATTTAGACTTGGGGAAAACGTAATTGTTGTTACAAGACTTGCTGTGCCTTGCATTTAATATGTGATTGTAAGATTCAGTACTAAAGTTAGATATTCAGTGTGAACAACTGAAGTATGATTTGTAGGTTTCACTTAGGAAGATCTCTTTGTACTTTAGAATTACCTGCTTTTTGTACAACCGAGGAGAAACGGGAAGAAAATTAAAATAAATATCTTTGTTTCTTTGACTCCCTCCTTTGCAGCACCACTGTCTTAATGTATTTTAGAAATATGTAATGCCCGTGCTTTTGTAACTAATTCAGTTACAATTTAAGTAATTAGAACTTGATAAATAATTGCTAGCCATGTGTAGAAACATTGGAAGTTTGGCAGAACAAAGGTAAAACCAAGTCTTCTCGATTTGTGTTTGGAATATTGTTTTATGAGTGAGCGTTCTGCTTCTGTGCCAGCTTGTAATTTCTTCGGGGAATGAAATGTTGCTACTGGAGGTGTGTGGTGTAATGACTGAATTTCAGTGCATGCTCCCAAAAGGTTAGCATTAGGGTTGTATTTGTAACTGCTGTAGCACAGCAACCCAAATCCTGAATTTGAAGTCCTGTCCTCAAAACTCCCTGGACTAAAAATCACACTCAAAAATGTGGTTTTACTATTTAAAGAAGAGTCATATTGCGTCTGCCTCTGCTGTAGCTTCACAGGCAATCTCTAGTTTTTGCTATTAAATTGTTCTAATAAACAAGACTGCAGAGTAGAATGTTTCAGAGGCTCCTCATATTGTAAACCTCTCTACTTTCAAATGAAATCTCTAGCAAGGTTGCAAGACTGAAGTTTAGTTTCAGTCTAATGCTATCACTCTGAAGCTGCAGGCTGATGGTTAACAGGCTTAGCAAAGCCTGTACTGCTGCAGAGAGAAACTGGCCTGACCGCATTCCCAGCAGCATCCTTGTGCTGGCACTAGTAGTCTTCAAACCATGCAAGGAATAGGATCCAGGAACTGATCCAGCTGAAAATTATTTGGCAAAAAGAATAATCAGTGTGACTTGAAGGGGTGAGGGAAGGAAGATGAGACCGTTCTTTCTGGGTGCGCTGCACATCTTAGTCCATTTGAGCAGGTTCATGTTGTCCTTGGTAAAGATCCCATAATACTCTTCTGTAAAATAGAGCTCTTTGCTTAGCCTGTGCGTTCTATCTGTGTTAATAAGGTGGGCTGAAAATCCTTATTGTATAAAAGTGTTAGCTGTACCTACAATAATGAGGTCTAGAAAAGATTTCTTCTCTAACTTCATGGATCTTAGTCACACCAGACCTTAGACAAACAGGTTTATAAAGATTTTGATAACTGCTCCTCTCACTCATGAAGGAGAGTGTTGGTCTTTATATGTGGAATTGATTCTAAATCCCTATGCTCTGAGGCACAAATCCATCATTAACTGAGGAACCTGAATGGAAACTTACTATAAGGTCAAACCAGTCCATAATTGAGGATTTTGGTAGTTTCCTGTGACACATCTAACACTTCCTGCCAAAGAGAGGGTAGTTGACAGGCTGTAAATTTAGTCCACAAATTCCTGTTAATTGGTCTGAGTGTGTTCTTACATAATAGTTCATTTTTCTTTAAATATGAATTAGGAAGGATTAAGTGAATTGTGTTTTACTTCATACAGTCTGTTCGGTAGCTTTGAAGGTGTGTAGCAGTTTGAAAAACTGTGTAAATAGTATTGCCTTTTTGTAGTTGCAGCTAGTTTATTGTGAATAACTATGTGATATGTGTCACCACTGAGAATAACACCGCTGAAACCTTTCTATCAAATATTCTGATTACTTTGTGCTAAGGTAGGAAATAAAGCTTTTGCAGAATACTTAGGCCATTTAGATTTAGCCCATGGACTCTTAAAGTGCTGTTTTCTTTAAATACAGGTGATGAAACTTCAAGGCATTCAGTCAATGTGAGGTTTGAGATTCTGAAAATGTAAACCTCGTTTTTTGAATGGCCTTACACCAAATGGTTAGTTAAAACTTTGTCCAAGTGGGGTGGTTTATTGGCATACAACTGTCCAACTTGCAACTCCTTAACTTAATAAGGATACTAAACAGCTGCTGCTTACAAATACTGAAATGATAATCTTCTGTTTTGAGTTGGCTTCTGATGAAATGATTGTCTTCTGTAGCCAGGAAACCATGGAAAAGCTGTCCTAATATTTACTGCTGTTCCCTACTGGAAACATCACATGAAGCTAGCTGGACCACAACAGTTCTCCATGCTCTATCTCTGGTGCCAGTTTGAACTGTATGAACTTAATCTTTCCATTTATGCCAGAGGAAGCACCTGTTCATCATGAGGAATGTGAGTGAGGTGGGAAAGTGATTTGGCTGCTTATTTTTAAGCCAGATTAATTCATTCAATTCAGTATATAAGCAAACTTGCTGTAAGAAGAAAGGAGGGTGCAGAAATAAGCAGAAGTGGTGAGCGGGAAGACGCAATGCTACCCTTTTCAGTCGCAGTGCTGACACATGCCAGATTAGCATTCATCAAACTTAGTTTCATTGTCCAGAAAACAGCTGGCAGCTACAAGTATTTTGTGATTGTATAAGTAGCATCTGTTCTTTTCAGTAGCTGTTTGGATTTAAGAACCGTATTTCATAGTACCCTTTCATTGAAAAAGGAAAAAATAACAACAAAATTTAAATATATGTTTATACCAAGTGACCATTTAACCATGGGCTAATAACAGTTTAATAATGAAATAGATACTGTAATAACGGAATTAAACCCAGTGCTACCTTTTTTCACAGCAGATTCAGTAGTTCTACAAATGTGTGTATAACATGCTATCATTGAGAAACCCTGCCTTATTTAACCTTCATCTGAAAGTTACATGCTACACAGTATACTGTTAAGAACAGAAATTTTTCAAAACTTTTCTTGTTGGGTGATCTGAAATACCACTTGTTATGACAGATGCAATTAATTAAGCTAAACCAGGCACTATGCAATGCTGAAACGCTAACTTAATAGGGGGGCTAAAATTGCTGAAACTAAGCTATGGATACCTATTAATTCTTTTGAATCATAAACTGTGTAGTTTAGATGAGCTGACATTATTGCTTCACCAGTGGTGCAAAATGTGCTCATTTCTACAATGCTTCAAATTGGAAGGAATATGAAGTTTTAAACCAATCCTGGCTATGTATTGTACCCCTTCCACCTGCCAGTTTATATTGAGTGTTTTAGTGTGAGTTAATTTAAGGTGCCCTTTGAGTCCAGGGAAGGTTCATACAAAGATAATGCACGGTGTTAATATTAACCAACTAAGTTCCTGGTAGAAAGTAGCTTTTGAAGGCACTCCACAACCCCCAATCCCCTTGAAAGAAAATCAAACCCCCAAAAAACCCCAAAATACATGGAATGGTTCATAGAAGAGCAATGCCTTTGGCACCAGTTTGAGATACAGTGAAGGAATTTAGTATGGCATAACTTTTGCATGTCAAGGTAATGTCAGTAGTTTTGAAAATTAAGTTGGGACATCACTAAAGCTGACATTGTATTTTATACCCAGTTTTCACTTAGTCACAAAATGTATACTTGCACTTACTCACTTACTGAACACAACCCTTCCCATGCAAAGAAGTTGGAAAGTTGTTTTCTTCACTTTTTCAGTATAAACATTTGCAATATATTAATTGTAGAACGTCTTAAACTTGAATTCCTGTCAACTGTAGAATGTCAGAAATAGACTGGATACTTCATTCATAGTGATTTCATTTTGAGGACAGAGCTTGAAAAACTTGCCAGATATCTGGCATTCTCTGAACTATACCTTTTTACCTACTGACAAAACTGTGAGTTCCTAAGACCCTGATGCATTCAGAAGAACAAAGTAACTACACCTATGTAGTCTTTAACTGTACTGTCAGTCAGCTTTTTACTTAATGCATTCGTAATAACTTATGATTCCTATTTTTTTTTTCTTAATTTGTCCTGTTAATTACCCATCCACACCCACTTCCACTCTTTCTCCTGGATTAGTTGATGACTCTCACTTGGGAAAGTTGCCTATGCAACTTGAGTAAGCAGTTGAATTTTCAAGTGGTACTTGAACGTACGGTAACACCTGCTTATTACTAAATTAAAGATACATTGAGAACTTCTTTCAGATGTTTTGCAACTTGGTTACCATTTTCCTTACCTAAAATTCTATTTTTTTTTTAAAAAATACTCTAAGTTGTTAAGTTCAGATGTGTTTGTTGGAATATATGATCTGTACATGATCCTTACAATAGGAAGACTGTTACTGGAAATGCCTGCAACATCAGTTCTTTTTAAGCCATACAAATAAAAAGACCTCTCATATGACTATGCTTGTGAATATTAAAGCATTCACTTGTTGAATATTGTTAGGTTGTTCCAGAAAACCTGAGATAGTTTAAAAATATGGGCTTCACTAATAAAAATGCTTCTCCATGTTTTAATTTGTGCTTACAAGTCATAGCTGCGAAGTCTAGATTCTTTTAGCCCAGCGTATTCAAATCTTAAAAACTAGCTCAATATGGCGCTAAAATCATGTAAATATCAGATGATTATGTTGGTGCAGCTGGAATAACCTGTTCTTTAGCCTCCACCACCTTTCACAGTTCATCTGGACTCAAAAGTACTTTCTTCTACTGTGCTTCAAGATGTAATGGACTATCATATCATTTTCAGATCAGGCTGCATAAATGCTCCACGGGTTTGCATTATGATAGTCAAACTTGAATACCTTCAAGCTTTGCTTCCGCTGCATTAAAAATCAGCCATACTGGTTGGTTATAGTGACCCTATAGTGACCCACTAGACATTTTCCTTCTCTTATTTTTGTACTCGCCAGAATGTTCTTGCCTACTGTTCTGTGTTGCTACAAAGACATACATACTCCTTTGTATGCAAACGAGCATGCATCCAGCTCTGCTCTGCAATTTTAGAACTACAATAACAGGTGGTTTTCGGAGGGGAGGGAGTTTAGAAAAATCGTCTTATCCTATCCTTCTTGAATTTGTATGGGGAAAGAAGGAGGGAGAAGAATTTTTGTCTTCATGGTTCTATATAAAAAGGCTAATAAATAGTATGCATGTGCCTAATGTGGCCAGTCCATTGGGCACCAAGATTTGGTCATTATTACTTAAAATAACTTGACAGGTAAAGTGCCTATCAGTGTTTTCAAAAGCGGCAGTGGGTGCCCTGAGTCTGGAAGGTGCTGTAAGGCAAGCATCCGCTTGAGGCTGTTTTGCCTGGTCATGTCAAACTGCTGAGGGTAGTGTTTGATCAATAAGCAGCTGGAAAAAAACTGCCTCAGTTTCACTACTGCTACTAGTAGGGTACTGCATGTAACCTTTTTTGCCCGTAGTTAATAAGCAAATTTTCTACAATGCCTTTATTATTAAGAAAACGCTGCGTAAAGCTATAATATGTTGCAGAGTGACCATGTGATTCAGCTGCTAGGTAAAAATGCTTTAACTGTCACCCAGTTTGGAATAAAGTTCAATAAATGATTGATTCTTAAATATTCTACTACCTTTTACAATGTTTTGCATTGAGCAGAAGAACTTCTGTAACAATGAGAGTTTGCGTATTGTGAAATTGTGTGGCTTTGGATCTTAATGTGTGCTCGCTGCACCATTTGGCAAAGCATATTTGTGAAGCAGTGTTTGCTAATTGGCTTTAATATTGATTTTCTATGCAGGTATCTTTTTCACAGTTATTTTGAATAGCTGTCAGTCATACATTGGTTGAGCTTTCTGGTACAGTCATGAATGGCAGGAATGGACCACAAAACTTCAGAGTTTCTATTTAGCATGAGCGTTTTTTACTTTTGGTTCTATAGTAATCTATAATCCTTTGTATTGCCTTCATTATTCAGAGCTGTTAAATGTTTGTTTTTAAGATAGTTGACTGTATTTGAGTAGGTTATGAAAATGAAGGAGGAGGCCACCTGCACAGAAATCATATTCGATATGTTGAATTTCAGAGGTGACATTCTAAGCATACTGCCATGCTGTCTGAGGTGGACTGGAGTAACTGAGCTAGTTATGCTTGGATTAAAGACGATTTCATATTGTCACCTTCTGTTTTTTGTTAAACAGTAGATGTCCTTATTATGGCATTTAATTTAAGTACTTCTGTAATTGTGCATACAACACAGTACTAAATTCATGAAATGGCTTTGTCTTCTACATTCTGTGAGTCTGTCAGATCGTAGAGCGGATTCACTGTTCCTGGACTAATCTGAAAATTTATGTTGTGTCTGTTTTTCAGTTCCATGTGCACTTAAACACCTTCCTAAACAGACTAACTTCTTAAATAGGTAGTTTTGGTAGTCATCAAATAGGACTGACTGGTTGGTTTCTGTGAGATTTATGTGAATTACTTCCATTAATTTTACTAAGTGATTTTATTTTTTTTGCAAGGTTTGCTTACTACAACTCATTTTAGGCTGTCCTGAATTTAAAAAGAAAAAAATAAAAATCTCTTTAGTTCTTACTATAGTCTTTTCAGCTTTTTTCTGTGACCATTCTTCAGTCATCCCCTATCTATTGTACCTTTTAAGTTACATACCTTGACAAATAACTTGCCAGGCAAGAGACCCAGGGATCGGGTCTTGCTTTCTACCCCTTTGTCTAAAAAAAAAAAAAAAAAAA
>VFFE01007253.1:2271119-2311480 GCA_008921705.1 Burhinus oedicnemus | reverse complement strand
TTTTTTTTTTTTTTTTTTTTTTAGCAATCTCCTCTGGTCACTGAGTGATTCTGCCTGCTCAGCCTGTCACTGGTTGCAGCAATTTGGCTGAGGAAAGGTAGGAAAGGGAAAGCACCGAGTGCCCATTTGCGTACCACTGCTAATAGCTCTTTCTGCCTGCTTTGGAAAAGTCTGCAGTCTCGCTATCAGTGTCCGAATATATTGGACAATCTATCATGGCAAAATCACTGATTTTAGAAGGTAACTAATACTAAAAAGAAATTAAATAATAGATTAAGCATTAACTCTTACATGTACACCTTTATGTTCATTTTATCAGTATATACACACGGCTTTTTTTTTTTTTTTTTTAAAAAAATACTTGCTCTGTGATTAGAGCATAGGATTGACATAACTTGAGCCCCTGGGAAACTACTGGGTTTCAGCAAAGCGTGGTGCTCTCAACTGTTTTTTTCTTTAATTATCACTGAGTTGCTGTGTTACATACCTGCAAATCTGACAGTCTCCTTGAGGTAAGCTGAAGTGAAATAAAAATCTACCTCTTGATAGTCTTTAGGGTACTGCTACATGAATAAGATGTAGTTTATTGTCAGAGGAGATTATATAACCATATAAACAGTCTTGCCACAAATTTTCAACCAAATGAGCAACCATACAGTAACCAAGTAATGGTCTGTTACGATATCAGTTTTCAGATACGTGTAAGACAGAAACAGTAACAAATAAGCAAGGTCAAAACTTGGTCTTAATTGATTTAATTCTATTCTAGAGACCACTACTGCTGGGAAATTTCTTATGCAGGGTACTAAGTGTGTAAATAAAAGCAGCATTAATTTTCTGGAAATAGTTAATCTTCTGCCTGGTGTGTAGCTAGGCTAGGGGATAGCTTAGCTTACATTGGTACAGGTGCTGGCACAGAGAACTCGATGCATGCTGTAGAAATGGTAATTACTGAAAGGCTTATTTGAAGCTTCTTATTTCTTCCATTGTGGCTAGTT
The DNA here is from genome assembly GCA_008921705.1 of Burhinus oedicnemus. Taxonomy (NCBI): domain Eukaryota; kingdom Metazoa; phylum Chordata; class Aves; order Charadriiformes; family Burhinidae; genus Burhinus; species Burhinus oedicnemus. The sequence goes on along the minus strand of VFFE01007253.1, from coordinate 2,310,482 downwards.
TTAGAAACCATATTCAGGAATGATCTGGAAAAATTGTTGAACTCCTCTGGAGCCTCCTGTCCTCAGAAGAATTCATGAAGTTGCTGGATTTAAGCCAGGAAAGAAAACTGGGAGGCATTCTCTTCCGCATCATTTTGAGAAGGATAGTGACTAGCTTATATTCCTTTCAAGAAAGGGGAAGAAATACTAGCTTTGAAGAAATTTAGAGTAAATGTTAGGAAAACCTCTGTATTGGGTGAGATACTGAAATGAATTTTGTAGGGTCTTTTGGAAGATTGTTACTGAGAAATTAGGGTCTAGAACTTGATTTTTTTGGGGGGTCTCTGCCAACTATCCATTTGTTTGAATCAGTCATTACAATTTGGAGTCTCCCCACCTGTAAACTGGCATCTTCTCAGTGCCATTAATTTCAGTGACACTTAGTAGTACATTAAGATGTCTCTGCATAGCCATAAAAATGGTATTTACTTTCTCTGCTGTAGGTTTCATGTAATACATGGGGGTTTGTTTAAAGTTTGATTTGTTAAAGTTGTTAATTCTTGGAAGTAGTGATGAATAGATGCTTGTTTCCCACCCCCCTGCCAAGTTGCCTCTCTTTCCCCCTCCCTTTTTTGGTGGGGGAGAACTAAAGGAAGATTTGTCACTTCATTTTTCATTATTAAAAGGGTGAACAGTCGAGACAGATAATCCTGTTACCATCAGGCATATTTGAATAACCAAGAAAAGACCTGTTTAAAAATAGCTGTGAGACAATCAGGTTATCTAATAGTTTAACAAATTAAGAAATTAAATGATCAGAGAATTGTTATGGTGAAACACAGCTGCATTATTTTGTATTTGAAACAGTTCTCTAACCCTGCAAGTAGAGCTAATTTTATTAATAAATAGATAATTAACAGCATTGGTTAGAATTTGTAGTGTTTATGTACCAGTGCAGAAAGTATGGCGGGGGGGGTGGGTGGAATGAAAGGAGAATAAATAGAGGCTTCTTAATTTTAAAACTAGTGAAACTGTTTGGTACATATGACTTTGAACCATCCATTTTGAAGTGACAGATGGGGTAATACTGAGGAAGGGTATCCCACCCAGCAGGAAGAACCATTCCCAGCTTTGACAGACTCTGCTGAGCTTCCCCTTGCCCCTTCAAAAGCACAGTCCTGTGCAGAGCATCTAGGCAAAGCTGACCCTAAAGCATGATTAGGTGATTGTCAACAATAGTAGTCCAGAAGCGCAATCCTGAATTTCATGCTAATTGGTAAGAATGAAAACATAGGTGACTTGGCAGTTGAGGAAAGGATACCCTGGATGGCCTCACAATTGAGGCTTAGGGCTAGTTTATCTATCTGCTTGGTGTTATTTTAGGCTAAACTTGGTAAATTACTTGCTTTCATTGTGAGATAAAGTCCATTTTTTTTCCCCACTCTGCTGACATACGTGAGAGTTAGTATATGAGAAGTCCTGCATTGTCTTACATAGGGTACTTCAAAATGATAAAGGAATTGCTGATGCAATTGAGTGTTAGAGGTAATAATTGCTCTTCAGTTTTATTTGAAACTTACATGAATACAACCAGAAAAATCTAATTTTAAAGTAACTTTTTTGCACTTCTGAGAGAAAAGTGCTATATAGATTGAGTTGTTTTTTCAGAAAACCTACTTTTTTGCCAGGAAAAAGTAATTTTAGCCATAATAGGTGCTCTTGCTGGGATTAGTAGGTACTTCAGTTTATCGCAGAGACAGAATTACAGACTTCTTATGGTAAGAAGTCTTCTGTCAAATATTAGAGAAGGGAGGAGAGCTATTCTAAAACATCCAGAATCTCCTGCCATTTAACTGCAGTTCAGATGCACTTCAAGAGTCTGACCCATCCTCAGTAATTCTGAAGAACTCAGTCACGGAAAACTCACAATAAAACGGAGTTCAAATCTCTAACACTTTGAACAGTGTGTTACTACTAAAGTGAGTAGAACTTGAAGTACTTGAATGAAGTTCTTCAAATTCTTATCAGTGCTGGTCTTAATTTTTTTCTGCCTCTTCATTTCTAACTTCTGCCCAGAAGAGCCACACAAGGCGGCTTAAAATCTTTTCTTCCCTGCCCTGCTCCCCCCACATGTATTGTGTAATCTTGTACCATTCTGTCCTGTGATGTTTTTCTGGGTTGCTTGTTCATGTTATCTCCTCATCCTAATGAGACTAATTTAAAGAAGAATAATTCTCATTTTTTGTCTCTAGGTGATACTATGAATACTAGCTATTTATGATAAAACATGCCTTTCTGTCTGGCTGTGGATAGCTACTAACTGCAAGCCGGTGTGTGTTCTTTGGTGACTCTGATACTCAAGCGCATCTGTAGTGAACTGTTTCTTCCTTTTTAACAGGAGAATTTGCCCTCATAAAACATCCGTACTGAAACTATAATCTGAGCCCTGGTTGGCTTAGCACAACACCCGGGAGTTGCAGGGGGTTGCTGAAGTTTAACCTTCCCCATCCATGTCTCAGAATTTCATAACCTTGCAGTAGATACTACCAGAGGAGAATACTCCCTTTGAAGCTTTATTAACATTTTGGCAACAATAATAAATAAAGATAGCTTGATTTTGAAATACTGTTTGCATTACAGAATAGTCAACATGAGTCACTAGGGCGCTTACCAGGTTTTAAGTGGTAGGCATGGCTTTTTTCTTTGATCTTGAATTTTGCATCTTAATGTACAGTTGTTTCAAAATACTTACAACTGTAGTGTCGTATTATTTAATGCGCAAGTGAAGACTGAAGATATATTTTGTATATGCTTCATCTGTACTACAGAGTAATCGACTTTACACTGTGATGCTTGTTTTGGTTATTTTGCTGTTAGCACAAATGGATACTAGCTTTCACTAGGGAGTGTCAGCTCTGTCATTAGTATGCTGTGTATACTGGAAGACCGGTCACCTGTTTTTTGGATGAAGACTCTGACACAGTTGTAGCCAACTTACCAGAGCTACTTTTTGTGTAACAAATTGGTGACATAATTATAATATTCCTTCAATTTCGTGATTGTGCAGAAAGAGAAAAATATAGGAAGAACTGGAATGTAAATTGGAATGACTGAAGTAAAATCGGAATGACTGAAGTTTCAGTAGTTTCACTGATCTGTGTTTGCACAATGTATTTATACAAAATTTAAGAGAATACCAAATGAAATTCTGAAGCAAGCTAACAGTTGTCACAGGTATGAATTCGTATAATGTCAGGCATTTTAAAACACTTCAGTTATCTTGCTTGACTTCACTGAACCATACTTTTGTTTTCATACAAAGAAAAGGTAGTATGTTTCACATAAAGATTAGCAGTAGGATTTGCATCAAAGAATGTAGTGTGATTTGAACAAGATCATTCAATGAGTAGAGTTGTTTAGTTGTGCATGTAACTCTACCAATTTAAGTATTTTTTTATTAAATGTTGTTGCCCATCTTATTTTTTTGAGTTTCAGTTGAAACAGTAATTAGCTCACCTACATTTCATTTATATAACTTAAATGTTGGCAATGAAAGTAAAATAAGCTTATAGTTGTTCTTACCTCTTCTGCTTCGCAATGCTGTGAAATGAAATAGTTGCTTTTTTCCTTAAGCTCCATCTGTGTCTTCTGGAGGAATGGGAACAAGTGTATAGTCAAAGTGAGCATTTTAGATTTATATGTTTAAACCTGCTTTCTGGTTTAAATCTTGTGAATTTAGCTACTTGTATCAAAAGCATCTAACTAATCTTGCTTAAGATAATCCTTCTAGGCTATGGTCTAATTCTTGTACAATAAAAACATTTTCTATAGATAAATTTTACAGAGTCTGCAGATTGCTTGTATGAAAATGTTGGTTAGAAGTGCTTTGCTTAGTGCTCTTGTAATTCAAACTCAAAGCCAATTTACCATCTTGTTTTATTCACTTCAGACACTTCAACCTTCGAATGAAGAGAGATACATCTCTTTTTAGTGATGACTTTAAAGTAGAAATATCAAACCAAGTAATTGATTATGATACCTCCCATATTTACACTGGACACATTTATGGTAAGTACCGCACCTTAAAATGGATTAAAGTGCAGTCATTGTAAACAGGGGTTTTTTAATAGTACATGCAGAAAAAGAGTATCTGTATGATTAGGTTATCTTCATTATTAAACTTTAATAATGCATCTAAATGCATTTAAACTCCATCTGCTTTTATTATCATGTAAGAGTCACACTTAACAAATGAGTATTTTACCTGATAATTTTCATATCCATAGAACTTGGAAGTTCAACTCTGTTTATGAACATACTCTTCATAGAAGTCTGATGCATTAAAAAAAAAAAAGAAAAAGGTGTCTGCATTAAAAAAAAAATCAGGTACTGTTCTTAGTTTAAAGGAATTTAAGGAATATAGAGCTACCATTGGTAAGGGTGATATACCCAATTTCAGTATACAAAGTAGAAATAAAAAAAGATAAAATTTATTAAAAAGGAAGGAGAATTAAGGAATTAAAAGCAGGTGGAAAAAAAGAAAAGGATTAAGACTTACTCTGTCGTTCTTTATACAGTCTGTTTGATTCTGAAGTTCTCTGTTAGTAACGTCCTACAGTCTTGAAGTGACTGTTTTAAACTGCAAAAAGAAGTATATATGCTTAGCACTTTATATGCATCTGGGTAGACCAATTTACCAGTTGACTTACGTAGGTCAGAGGGCTTTTAAGGTGTGTAGGGTCTTTTGTTGTGTTCTGTTTTGTTTGGTTGTTTTTTTTTCTTATTTTGTGAAATTATTTTAGAAAAGCATTTGGTTCTTTCCTTATTGCTGAGGGATGAGATTAAAGGATACACATGAACCTACTCACTGGGCTTACTCTTTTTTCTTTTAATCCTCTTTATTATCTTTTTCATTCAACCCAAGTTTGTACCTGTCATGAAGATCTTGAACAAAGTTAGAGTTGAGTAAATAAGCTGTTTTGTTGTTGATTTCTGATTTCCATTCAGATCAAGAGTCTTCCTTGCAAGTACTCTGAAATTTCCAAAGGTACATGGCTTATGAGTTCAGGATATTAATGCGCATTCTAGTAGAATACAGTCTGAAGTAAATCTGGGATCACTTAACAAATGTTTTAAAATTGGTGTTCTACAAAGTCTATTTCTACTTTTCAGTGTCCTCTCTTAAGAGTTGTATGGCATGTCTTTTAAGATACTTTTTCCAAATTTCAGTACTGTGTATGAGCTTTATAAAATTCTTGATAATTGTTAATTAGAAATTAGTGCTGGTTAATGATAAGAATGAGTACAGTTACGGTAATTTGATCATGTGATTCTGAACTCTCAGTGGAGGAGTATATGAACATTCTTTTGGTAATCCTTCATCCTTTTTATGAAAAAGGCTTGTTGGGGATGCTGCATGTTGTAGCTGTCAATGACTAAACTTTGACAGTTGTACTTTTCTACGTTGTGACTGTTTCAGGTACAAATTGACTCCATCCCACATTTAAACCTAGCTACGTTTTTTAAGAGGCTTATGCTTGAAGAGGAAAAATGGATTTCTTGAATATAGGGAAATCTTTCTTTGAAAGCTGTCAAAGTTCATTATACACTCTGATTTTTTTTTTTTTTTTTAATAACTGCATGAACAGATATATAAAGACAGGACTTGGATATAGGATTGCATGCTCTATGTTTGACAGCTCTAAAATATGGAGTTGAATTCTTCATTATATACTTTTTAAATGTGCCATTTATGCACCCAGTTAGGAAGCTATTGAACTTAGTAACTATGATTTTGGGATAACTCTGTCTTACTGTTGAATAATCTTAGTCTTAAAAATTCAGACACAAACTTTCTGGAAGAATGGCTTACTGCTGTTATCCAGGATCTTATTACTGTATAATTCATATAGTTTTTTAGCAGTTAGGTACTGGTGCACAATCAGGATAATTATGCATGTATCATGCTTTAACGTTCTCTGCTTAAGGCCTTGGGTAGCGTGTATGCTTGAAGTTCGCACAGGACTGAAAGCTTTTAGGAAGGTATGAAAAACTTAATGCACTTTTTCCCTTAACAGGTGAGCAGGGAAGTTTTACCCATGGGTCTGTTATTGATGGAAAATTCGAAGGATTCATCCAAACTCACAGTGGGACCTTTTATATTGAGCCAGCAGAGAGATATATTAAGGACAAAACTCTACCGTTCCACTCTGTCATTTATCATGAAGATGATATCAGTGAGTACTTCCATTTTGTGCTACAGATGAAATAATTTTTTTTTATTAAATGTCAAAAACTGTAAGCCATTTGTAAGCGGCAAATGAGACTTTGGTTTGTGTATGACAATGTGAATCATGCTGTCCTGAACTGATTCATATACAGTTGTGGTGTAAAAGAGATTTATGGCAAACCAAAGTGAGTTTTCCTTATGTTGCCATTTTAAGAAATCCTTAGTGATCAGGCTTAAGTGTATAAGCAGTGTATCTTCTACTCAATGGATACATGTTTCTTTTGAAAAATGCATTCTTAAAATGCTCTATACTGATTGTTCTTCCCTGTGATCTAGAAAATAAAGGATAATTGAAGTTCAAGTCACTGAACATTGACCTACATCTAGTGAAGGCGGTACTTGTGGGAAATACAAGCTTCCCCTGCATGTGTAGGTCACAGATCCTTCAGAAAGCTCTTTAGAAGCTGTGGCGGCACCCAGTATGTCCTGTTTTACACAGTAGCTGATGGAAGCGTACATAGAATACTTCTTGAATTTGAAGAGTGTAGCCCCAGAAGTCTGGCTTTAGTTGTAAATGCCCAGAAGGATGAGAAAGTACCATGGAATACTTTCACATCTTCAGTACTGATTCATCAGAGTTCTCCTGCACTCTACCTACCTTTTTATGTACGATCAGTCTGCAGCTATATTAAAAATCAGTTTTCTTTGGTGCTTAAGTAACTGTATGCTGAACCCCAAAAACCCTGCAATAAAGTTATGCTTCCAAGTTTCAATCCTTCCAAAGAGATGTTGGCCGAGAGTCACTTTAAGATTACCTTTTGCTTATTGAAGCTAACAAGTTGTGTGTTGCAAGCTAACTTTATGTAGGACATCAGTCATGCTTAAAAATAAATTTAAACTATAACTTCATTTAAAAACTTGTCTGTCAGGCCATTGTGCAAATCCTAGAAGACTTGAGTTTGAAATCTCATTTGGAATTGGATGAAGAGTTTTGGGTTGGATCCCTAGAAATTACTTGAACCACTCTCATGATGATACATGTATAAATAATTTTCAAAGTATGTCATAATGAGACTGCATTGTGAAAACAAATGTCAAAAATAGGAAGATAGACGAGGAAAATCTCCGGTTGTGATTTGGCTTTATTGTTTTCTCTGTGCTGTAAGCCAGTGAAAAACACTCTGTCTGGTTACTTCTCTTGTATGAATGCAGTGAAATGATCTTTCTCTGCTACAAACTCAGCGAATTTTGTTTATTTTCTCTAATTGAATAAAACTTCTGAAATACAGCTGTATTTTACATTCAGTGGCAGTATGCGTGCTGTCTTTATGTTAAAATTACTGTCAGCTAGCAGATATATTTGTCCTTCCTGTTACCCCATTCTGTAAATACAATTACTAACCCAAAAATCAAATAGAAGTTGCATAGTTTTAAAGAGCTTCTGAATGAATGCAGTTATTGAATTTTATGTACATTGTGAGCTGTGCTTGTTTTCTGACTGACTAAATATGTATCTTCCTGTTGCGTACAAGACCCATATTTGAGAATAAAGTAACTTTATAGGATAGTGTTCCATATACTGTTTTTTATTCTCAAAGAGAAATTGAAGCACACGTTTAATTTTCAGCTCAGCACAGCATTGCAGGTGAAAGCCTGAGAAGGCAGTTTGCCTTGACAGTTGCTTTTGGAGCGTTACAGGGTTTGCTGCTGAAACAGAAGAGTAGTGGGGAAAAGTAATAAAAAACATTACGAAAGCCTGGTGTGAAACCATAAGATACATCTTTTATAACCACACTTCTGTGAATAATTTGCACATACTCCTACATTATTTGGTATGTTTTATAGGTCTCACAGAGCGGTTCAATTCACTGCTTGATGGTGGGAATACTGGACTACTGCTTCCATAGCACGTTCTGTATGGAAGTCACTGTCTGCTTTACAAAGGGTTTTATTAACCCTGTTGCAGAAAAGAGGGGGAGAAGGGAAGTAAAGGGGCATAAAGCAGTAGAGTGATTTGCCCAGTTTCGAAGGGTTGACAGAAGCAAGAAGATTGTCTCATGTCCTGTTGCAGAGTGGCTTTATGAAAATGGTCACAGATCCACAGAACACTTGTACAAGCAATCTCCTTGTTAGCGTAAGGGCCTGACTACAGTAAGCCAGGTGCTGATAAGGAATTTACGAAGGTCATGCTGGCCTGGGAATTTAGTGGAAAACAACTTTGAGAAAGTATGGACTGTGGAGACAAGGAAGAACCCTTGGCTTGAAACCGCAAGTAGGAGGACCATGTAAATGTAATCTTTAGAGCTCAGCCAATTGTCTTGATAAGTATGCATAATTATAATGAAACACATAAAAGAGCTGTATTATCGTAATAAAGAAGAAGCTTGCTTTATCACTCATATTGAGTTGGCTGCTTGTCTTCCCTCGCCATCGCAATGTCCCAGTTCCCTATGCTGTAAATAGTGGGTGACTAAAAATACTCTTCACTGTTATCAACTAGTGACAGAAATAGAACTGTACCTTAAAGAAGCAGATAGTTTGATTTTATGAAAGTTAGTATTGCTGTTTTGTAGAAGTGATCTCTGTTGGAGGAGTAAATGGATTGCTTGAGAGCTGGAAAAAGGTAATGATGAAATTGGCTTATATTAATGTCTTATAAGTGAATAGGAGCGGCATATTTTTTTATTAATTATTCAGGTGATGGTATGTTGGCTCACGCTGTTTGTCCTCTTGAATCTAGTGCATCAGTACCATCAGTTAGAAACAAAATCAGATTATCAGAGGGGATTGTCTAATCTATTCCAGAGAGCCACATTAAAGCAACAGTACGGCTTCCAAATCACCAAGTGAGTGAACGTTGCTGCCTGCTCGGCATGGTTGAAAACAGCCCATCCTGGAGCTACGTCTGAGCAGCACTCTGAAAGTGTGCCGCTCCTCCTGGCTGCTGTCAGTGCAGTCTGATGTGCATGCATTCTATTACAGCGTTCAACTTTGTCATTGGTGTCCTTGATGCCTCCAGTACTTCTGTGGTCTGAGAAATATCTGATGTATACAACTGCTTCTGTCACTTGCTGAATCGTGCTTTAGAGGCTAAAATATTTTTGCCTTTCATGAGAGCTATTCTTGCATTGAACTGCAGCTCCAAAAAACCCCAAAAACTAAAATGCTGAGCTTGAAAAATAGGTAGCTTGAAAAATAAAAACAAGCTTGCAAATCTCTTGTTATTGCTCTAATCCAAAGCTAACTTTTGTGGAATAGAGTCAAACCACCAGTATCTTGCACAGGACAAGAGCAACACAAATGCTCACATTTCTAACTCGGGAGAGGCTGGGAGAAGAAGTCATCTTGCTTTAATTTGGCATATTTTTTCGTCACCCATGTTTCAGCTGTTTGAAACAATATGCTTTTTAGTGCTTTTCAGAAATCACAATGCAACATATGATTAGCATCTCAATGAGTTCTTATTCAGTAGTTAAACAAAAGTTTTCTTGTAAATGGGGATTATATTGTCAACTTTATAAGGCAGCTTTTGTCTGTTACAGTGGATGTGGTGACCAGTGGAAGGCAGCCCTCTATTCATGACTCAAAACACAAGTTGAATGATTTTAGTTTCTAAACCACTCTTGATCACTGTTTTATAATTTAGTGCTAGGAAGATGTAAATCATTATTTTCAGTTTGGAAACTTTTCTTTAGGAATTAGGATTTCATTGGAGCTATATTTATTTAAATCATGTGTGCTTCAAATGTATCCCTGCATTCATACCGTAAAATACAAAATCAGTATTTCCTTAGATCACCAGTAGACAGGAAAATCCTGTTCAGACCTTCAGGAAAAGGAGCATGGTTGTTTAATTGTCTTTATGGTCCTGGAAGAACTGTACAACTGAGAACAGAAAGTAAAGTATTTTCTAATTTTGCAAAGCCTTATCTGCTGAATGAACTGACCATTGCAAACTACATATTATTAGTGAGAACTTGGTTTCTTCTTTTTCGTACTGTGGTGGTTGATTTAATAACGATGGTCTACTTGGATGTTGTCATGGGAGCACAGTGTGACAGACTGCTTAGAATGAAATCTGTAATAAGGATTTGTTTTGTATCTGCTTAAATTTGAATTTTGTTCTGACACTGTTGCTTTTGCTAGCATTGGGAAAAATCTCTATGGCTGTTGACCTAAATTTTCATCACTTTTAATGGAATTTTGATGCCATATCATTGCCCCAGATGCCTAAATGCAGTATCTGTTAAGTAGTTAACCTAAATGCTTAACAGATCGTACTATTTACTGACAAGCAGAAGAAAAAAAATTCATTTGCTCAGGAATCTTTGTGGTAGGTAGTACCTCTTTTAAAAGGATAAAAATTCTTATTTTGAGCATCTGTAGTTGTATATATCATTAATAATGATCTGCCATCTAGTTAGAATAAGATATCGTTGTCAGAAAGTATGAAATGACAAGGGTATTTTGTTGTTTGCTTCGGTTTAATATTATTATTATAGGTTTTTTATTGTTATTACATTATTATTGTTTACTATTTTTTAACATTCTGTCAGGATGTACAAGAAGTGAAAGTAGAAAATGGGAAACTGGAAAATATGGGAAAAGAAAAATAAAGTATTTGTTTTGCCTGAGGATTTGCTTTATTCAGAGAATTGATCCTGTAATTAAACTCTTCTTTTATAGATCTGATGGAAAGCAGGCTTCTAGTTTTTCCTCAACCATGCATTCACTGTAAGCGTAGTTTCATGGTAAATGAAATGTGTTTTCTCTTGCTCAGTTCTCAGGGTTGTGGTAGGGGTAGGCTGCGAAGCTCTTGATCCCCAGGAGATGACAGAAGGCTGTACCTCGGAGCACTTAAAGGCATTACAAGAGCATGGACTAGACTCTGTGGTGTGCGTCAAAACTGGGCAAGTCATCTGGTCCATGTAGTTCCCGCTTCACTCCAGAAGTGGAGCTGCTGCAAGGGTTGGTGGGAATAGGAAGCCTTGGATGATGAAGACGGAGCAGTGCCCTCACAGCTTGGGGGTAACACAGTGTTTAGCAAAAGAAATCTTTGTATGCAACTTTCCGTGTAAGTTGGACAGGGTTCCAAAGTGAACTGTCCTATATCACCTGCCTCCTGCATTTAGCAGGGTGGATTCAGACCTATCTGTGGGGGATTTGTCTTTTCCAGCACATGCAAAACCTTGGCAATTGCTGTTGCAGACTGTTTCATGTTCAATTCTTTATAATTTCAACTGTCACACCTTTAAAGTGTTTCTTACTAGATTATTACTTTTGAAGTGAGAAATATTTGTTTGAATTGCAGGCAGTCAGAATTTTAACATGTATTAAGGGATTTCCTAACCTCTTTGGGAGACAAGATACAGAGGAAAGACTGCTTATTTTGTGTAATGCACTGAGAGCTTTTTTTTCTAGTACTGTTTTGTCAATCGTCATAATGCCACAGAATATGAATAGAAGTGTGGTGATAGCAGAAAATGGCATTTTGTGCTGGTGCAAAATATGCTGTGCAGTCATGTTTCCACTTAATTTCTGTGGATTCCTGCATTTACCAGCTGCTGCTCTGAAGTTAGGATGGTTACATGTAGGTGAAGTGTGCTGATGGGGAGGCTGCATTGCCTGCTCCTCCCGCTGTCGTGTAATGTGCTTTTGTCCCAGGGTGTGAAATCGGGTAGCAGGTAATGAGAATTTTAATTAGATTAAATACAGTAGAATTTTTTTTAATACTATGGTGGGAGGGGAAAAAAGGTGGTAGAGATGGAGAAGGGAAGGATTGTATCTTTAATCCTTTGCTCTTAACTCTAATCTAGTGATAGTAACCAGAGTCCTGAAAAGTACAGATTACCTCAACAGTAAGTGAGTGAGGCTTTTTGTTTAATATTGGTTATAACAAAGACAGTGTTCAACTACATTGTTAATACACTTGGGTGAGGTGCTTACAGTAAGAGCATTTTGTTCTCTTCTTTCTCTTCATTCTTCAGGCACTGTGCTAGTGCTAACCATACTGGGAGGAATGTGATGAGATAGCAGTTCAAAAATGGTATTTGTGTGGTGTTAGAAACTGAAATGGGAGAAACTAATAAGCAGAAAATCACGAAATAAACTTGGAAGGTTCTAATAATAGTAATTCACGAACATTTCTGTAAAATAGTGAAAGGAAAATACCAGTTCCTTCAGAAGTCTAGGATTTTTTTCAAAAACGTAAGGTACTGCACGTTCATTGTAGTTGCCTGTCAAAAGGGTTTTTTGTTTTAATTTAAAGAAACAATCTTATTAGAATCCAAACAAATTACCTCCCACACAGTATCAGGATTTTGCTAATAATCTCGTTGGCAAACACTAGTCAAAACAGAGCGGGCAGAAAGTTGACCAAAGAAAAAGTTATTTTGTCGTATGTTGGAGCAGCTTTTCTAAAATTCAGACTGGAAATAAGTTTTAAATACAATACTGTACTTGGATAACTTTACCGTAGATAAAATTAATTAGCTAGTGAGATAATGAATAACTGTTTACACCCGACTAAAATCTTTCAGTTACTCTCAGGCTGAAACTTTCTTTGCCAAGAAACATGTTTATTAAATGAGGTTCTTTCCCACTAAACAAAGTTTACAAATGCAGTAAAACACTTTGGACCTGGCAAATGACCCAATTTGAAAAAAATATTAACTATGTTTAAATTAGCCTCATTTGTCATTAACTAGTTTTAAAAAAAGCAGTGCTAGACATGACCTCTTTTAGTACTTGCACATATGTGGGATTGAGAGGAATGAAGGTTGGAAGACTGCTTTTATTTCTTGGTCAGTCTTAAGCTCATCGATGGGTTGACTGAATCCAGGTTCTTCGGGTATTTTGAAGTATAAAGTCATATTAAATGGTTTGGGTTTTTGGAACTCAACTTTAGCTGTGTGTGCCAAGGTTATGGTTATTTTTTTTTATATGTATTCTGGTTTGCTGTTTAATTTTCCCCCAGATTTTAATGATTGAAGTATGAAGTTTAGAGCTTAATGATACAGGGAGAAAATCTGAAGCAAGTTGGGCTTGTATGTTGAAATAGTTTAGCAGCATCATCCAGTATAACTGCAGGAAACAGGTATGAGAATCAAAGGTAATTAAAGGCAACTGTCAGGTGAAGCTGTACTAGAGTGCATCCTCCAAGACTGTATCTACTGTGCACTGACTGCTAACAGGCTTTGACTCTGCAGAGCCAGACTAGAGCTAGTCCAGGATAAAATCCCTTGAAATGCATCTAATGTGGACATCGGGTCCTTGGTGTCAGGTCTTAGGCTTTATAAATCTACTCCTATGTGTCTGTTCCACTTACTCTGTGATTCTGGAGCTTTACACTTTCCTTAAAAAAAACAACCCTACAAACAAACAAAAAACCCTAACAAAAAAAAAAAAAATAACCAACCCACCACCAACTCTCAAAAAAACAACAAAACTTGAAGTTTGCACATTTCTGACAAAACCTGCACCCAGTTGAGATGATGGTAAAACTGTGGTTTGCCCTACAGAAACTGGTTCCTTCAGTATTTTTACACATGCGGCTCCCATCATCTGTACTCCATTCTCTCTTACTGGGGTACCAATTTATAATGGGATCTGGTCTGCAGAGAAACTGAAGGGGCAAGACCTCTTCCTTTCATTACTGCTCATCTCCAGAGGAAGCTTCTGCCAGTACAGGTTGCTTCCAAATAGGTACAGCCAAAAACGAACCGTGCGTGTCTGAAGCATTTTCACATGTGCAGTGAGAGCTGCACTGACAAGTGTTGCACGAATGACCCTTGGCAAGCAGCTGCCTGTATGATACTCCCACTGAGCTAGTTTGGATCTCCAGCATGTTTAACTCATGTACCTGGATAGTCCTGCGGTTCTGTTTTTAAAATTGAAACAGTCAGCTGTAGTAAGGAGGTGATGAAAATGTTTCTTTTCAGTCTTGTTTTACTTTGCCTGTAAGTTTTGAATATACCTGTAAATTTTGTAATCTGTAATTCTGTAAGTTTTAAATCTGTACACACGTATATATACATGCCCGCACTGATCTCTTATCCTTAATTGTATTGTTTACTTTCCAGAATGGAAATCATGCATTTCACCTTGTCAACAAAATTGCTAGCAAACTCAATTCTGGAATTGTAGAGTTGAGTTTGAAACCAAGGATCATTAGAGTTTCAATTCTTATGTAGTAGTAGTTAAGTTGCATAATATAAAAATTTTCAAAAATTCTGTGGAAAATGAATAAAGTAATAAAATCCAGTAAGAATGTTAAAAGGTTTCTTAGTTTTAGTTTATTAATAGAATAAGACCCCCTTTCTCTTATCCAAGCAGTCTTTAGTATATTTGATCTCTAACAATGAGCTTGCAATGGAAAATTATTAGAGATCAAATATCTAATAATTTTCCATTGCAAGTTCATTTTTTAAGGCTGCTATTAGTTCAAGCTAATCAGTACAGATGTGTAAATAATACCTCTTGTTCTTATGTTAGACGTTGCCCATCAAATTTTCTTTTGCTATCTATAAGAAACAATGTTAAGAAGCAATTGACAGTTTTGTTCTGTTTGTAAAACTAAGAATGTATCTTAGTAGAAATGTTTAATGAAATAAAGACAACTGCATAAAGCTTGAATCTTACAATGCTTCCCTCAAACCACATGAGCAACATTGGACACAAACTGAATAAGTTGCAGTGATATAGCCACATTTTGCACTTGTACTTTAAATTTGAAAACTCAACCTGGCCTTCCTCTTTTTAGAATATCCACATAAATACGGACCACAAGGAGGTTGTGCAGATCATTCAGTATTTGAAAGAATGCAGAAGTACCAGATGACTGGTGTGGAAGAACCAACAACAGAGGTACAACACAGACTAATGGATTATGTTGATTAGAAAGTAGTGTAGTAACTTCCTGTTTCTTGGGTGTTGTCTCTTTTACTTTTGATCAGTCATCATCCCTCAACATTGTGAGGTATTTAAATTATTGCTAGAGGTTTCTTATTAACATAAATTTTCTAAATTCTTTTTCTCATTGCTTCTACAGCATAGATGTGCTAGTTCATAGTCTTAATGAATCCTACATGATCTCAAATTTTTCGACAATTGGAATTTTAGATGGATGTGGAAAGCAAGCTTGAGTTGAGGAATACACTTGCAGTTGAGAAGGAACAGTTTCAGGATGCCTTGATCTCCAAGTAATATACTGGTCCTTAAAGAGTAATACTTTGATTTTCAAGTTATGTTAATGTAACGCACTTGTAATATCTGAGTGCTTTCAGTGGTAAATGAAGTGATATGAGTGGGAGAGTCTTAGCAATACTGAAGATTAAAGGGGTTACAGCATGCTACAGGTTGCCTGTAGGAGGAGGTAAGTGGTCTATGGAAGGGACTTGCCTGCCTCTTTAGAGTCCTGCAGATTTTTTGCCTTCAAGTTTGCACCACCTGTCATGAAATCGGATATTTTTTTTCCAACACTTCCCAAATTATTGAGTTTCTGTTAGTGTTAGCTGTGTTCTGAGCTGTTTCAAGTTTTGGCATCATAGTGTGTTGTCAGTTAAGTATATGCCAACAAAACTACACAATATGGTTTGTTAAATTGCATCAGCAACTTAAAGTTTATTTACATTGTGGCTCCAGAATTTATCAACAGTATTACACAATTCAGGGCTGGTAACAAGAACATGCTTTCACAAAAATTTGCTTGTAAAACTTCGGAGAGAGTGGGCCTTCCACCAGTGAATACTGCAAGGCAACCGTGTTAGCAGATGCTGCTCTGGCTAATGAGCATTATTTTACTTTCATGTTTAGTGTACCATTTGTTCCATGCTGGAGTACGTAAGTATTTCTGTTTGCCCAGGGAGCTAGGATGAAATAACTTGCGTGAGGGAAGGTGCATTTAAGTCCCACAGCACTGGTTTTTTCTAATCTCCAAACTGTTTGTTCATCTTCGAAAAGGATTATGAAAAGAAAAATTCCAAAGATCACATGAATGAAAAAAATCTATTTCACACTGACTGCCTTTTGTAATATAAAATGAAATGCACAGGAGGGTTTGACTGAGATACCATTAAAAAGACATGGCATACTTGAAAACTGGCTATAACATGCTTAGTTTAATTCAAGATTCACGAAACTTTGTGGGTTAAAGAAAAAGAAGGAAAATCTGTTTGTGTTAGTGGAGTATGTTTAGAAAAATCCATTGCTTTTTTTTTTAAGTAATCTAGTGCAGCATGTAAATCTGCAAAATTAATATATTTATTTCCTGTATATATGTAGAAGCCTTTTGAAGAGCCTAAGAATGATGGTCCACAGCTTTTAAGAAAAAAGCGTGCCACTCAGGCTGAAAAAAATACCTGTCAGCTGTATATTCAGACCGATCATCTGTTCTATAAGCATTACGGAACAAGGGAAGCTGTAATTGCACAGGTATTTCCAATCCCTTTCTTTTAAATAGTCTGCTTTTACTTGTGTATTTCTGATAAATTTCCTGTAACTTAATTGTGTATATTAGTGCTTATTTACTTTAGAATGTCTTGCTTCATCTGTTACAGTGATGTTGACATTATTGAAACAGGTTTTTTTGTTTCACTAAAAAGATGCTCTGTATTGGTGACAAAAGTCTTGGGCACTTGTGCTTCCTTTAGCTAATAATGGCAGTTGTGACTTGTTTAGCACCTCTGAGCAAGACTTGCAGTCTGACTTTTCTCAATTCTTACTCAGAAAAGTAATCCTTCCTGAAGAGTTCTGTTCTGTTTGCCAGCCTGCCGAGCGTCTGGGTTAGCACTCGAATTGCCTTCCATTTGAAATTCTAGTTCAAAGCACTGTGAGCTAATGACACTGAGCTCTGTCCCTGTCCTGTCTGATGTAGTGGAAGATTAAAAAAGTGGTGGCAACTAAAGGCAAATGCTTTTCATTTATCAATATACTATTAACTGGAAAAAGTTTTGGGGTTTTTTGCTGCCCATTTGCTAAAAATATAACGAGCTTGTTAACATACTTCTCGAAGTCTGAAGTTTCACTGCCACTTGCAAATCTGACTTTTCCTACTTATTCATCACCCTGTACATACACAATTCAATTTGAGTAATATTTTTCCAAAGCTGTGAAGTCACCTTCAAAATCGGGTTTTCAATGAGTTAGCATTCTGTGTGCTCTTGGAAAACGTAACTGATCAATTTTTTCACATTTGTATTCTACCAGAAATGAAAGAATAATGCTGTAACAAGTAAATTTTTCTCTCAAAAAACCCCAAAACCCCACAGTGCTTTGAATACCATTTTAACTACATGCTATCTTATCGTAGCAATGAATCAAATGAGTATCACAAACAGGTATCTGAATAGTTGCTAGAATTATGTGTTTAAAAAAAAAAAAAAAAGGCAAACAGCAAAATCCTTTGCTGTTATCTGGCATGGTGGCAATGTGGATAGTAGGTTATGTAGTGATTTATTTCCATTATTTGCTGTTGGCATATGATTAAAGAGGCCTGTTAGAGTTCATATGGCACAGTATCTTATATGTAAAAGTGTTGACCTTGCAGTTGTTGTTATTTAGGATTAGCTATAGTGTAGGGTGTAGAACTTTGAACTGTAGATACTTTTGTTTTTGACAGATATCCAGCCACGTTAAAGCGATTGACACAATTTACCAGTCAACAGATTTCTCAGGAATCCGTAACATCAGCTTCATGGTGAAACGAATAAGAGTAAGTTGTATGGGAAATACTTTTAGCTTCGCTGATATTGCTTGGAGGCTATATCTTTCAAAATTCCTGTTGCTGCTCACTTGTAACTATTTATTGTTAGTGATTTCGTAACACAAGTGTCCATGTAGTAAATAGTTACCTGACCCATTTATTTGGTTTGGTTTCAGTATTTATTGTCAAAAGCCTGCTCCTTCTGTTATTAAGCTGTAGACAGTTTTTATAGGAGTCAACTTCTAATGTTTCAGCAGTGTTGACTGTGTGGTGAATAGATTGTATTGCTTTCCAAGAACTTTAATACTAAAATAGATAATTGCTATCCAGTTTGAAAGTTCCTTCTAAAAGTGATGATTTAAGAGGATAAATATAAACTTTTCAGTACTGGTGGAAAGGAAAAGAAATAAGAGAGTGGGGATTTACTATGCAAATGCAATTCTTTACTTATTGTAGAACTTGGTTTTCTAAATATTGGAGTGGTAATTTGTCAAGGCCTATAAATCTTTAACAACATCTTTAACTGTTTAACATAGCAAGGTATTGACAACAGTAAGCCTCTTAGCTGGTATTCATAAGTCAAGTGAAAACGAGTCGTGTCTTACAGTTTGTTTCAATTTACTTTTAGATTAACACAACTGTAGATGAGAAGGACTCTTCCAATCCCTTCAGATTTCCTAACATTGGTGTGGAAAAGTTTCTGGAACTAAACTCGGAACAGAATCATGATGATTATTGCTTGGCCTATGTGTTTACAGACCGTGATTTTGATGATGGAGTCCTCGGTCTGGCTTGGGTTGGAGCTCCTTCAGGTAATTATATCCAAACCTTCAGCGCTATGAGATCAAGTATTGTAGGTGGGTACAAAGAAGAAAGGTAGAAACTATGTCACTTAAATTGACAGCAAATAGACAAAAAATCTCATAACCAACTTTTCACAGTTTTGGATAGGTATGGTTTGATTTGTTTGTTTTTTAGAAAAAATATAAACAGCATATTGTGTCACTTCAGTTAGTCTTGCTGTCCTTCTGATGGGCAAGACATGAACAAAAAAGAACAATATATTTCTTTTGTCAGATAAAGCTGGCATTACTTAGATGGCTTTTTTTTTATGACAGGTGTGAGTGAGCAGTAAAGTGACAGAAGAAGCAAGTGTTTCTGCTGTATACAAATAGAGCTTACAGCTATGCAGTTTGAATTCTGTAGAACTACACTGCAGAATCCTTAAGTTTTCTAGGTAGTGTTGGAAGCAAATTTTTTTCTTAATAAAGTAAAATCAGGGAGATCTTGTTCTGGGAGACACCAGGATAATTATTGTGTGACTCCTCTTGAACTGCTTGTCATTAGTTTTAATCTAGTTGTATATTTTGGGTCTGAAATATGTCTCAATGTTAAAAAAAACCAAACAAAAAACACCCCAAACTCCAAACAATGTTCTTCATGTGTGCAGCATCTTGAGATGTTTGTCCTGGGTTTATTAGTTTTATAGGATGTATTGGTTTTATAAAATGATATATTTGAAAGTTATTAGTCTTCAAATCTAAATAAATACAAATTCTTTAATTATAGCTCAGCACAAATTCCGATTTGTGGAAACTTTCACAGAAGTCAAAATCTGAAATTCAGAAGGAACAATCTTCCCTCATTTCTTCCCTCAAGTGATTTCTATATAATAAGGAATTAAGCTGAAGAACAAAAGGTTCTATGAGACTTTGCAAGAGACTGGATACTTTTATGAGAACAGTATCAAGAGCTTTAACAGAATTCAAGTCATTGTGAAAGAAACATTAAACCATTCCTGAGACGTAGCTGTAGATTATAACCTCGCTTTGTTTACTACTGTGCTTTTCTCTAAGGCACATGTTGGTCGTAGAGTACTGGAGATGTGTGGAAAACTGCCACGGAATGACAGTCTCTCAGACTTTGATTTTAGGAGATTAAAATACTCAAATCAGTATTAGTATTTGGAGGGGTAACAGAGGGGTAACAGTTCAGTGGACCAATGAGTGTAGTAAGTATGTTAGAGCGACCCATGTGGACTAACCTTAATGTCTGTGGAAGAACCATGGGGAAAAATAAGACACGGGTGGCCTCTGTAAATAAGCAGCTGGATCTGTGATGACTAGTCTGTTGTATGGACTGAGCAAGCGCATGATGAACTGGAATGTGCATTCCATAAATACCGCTTCCAAAACTAAATTTAATTGAGAAAAATTAAGTTGCTTTGAGAGATTTTCATCCTTCATGCACATACTGACAGGGGTTAAATGGGATATTTCACTAAATCAAAATTTTACTTCAGAAAGCAAGAAAACTTCTTTTAGAGTATTTTTTAGACACCGTTTATGTTAGCAATAGAATAGCTGCATTTTAGAACATTGATAATGCCTTGGTACAAACTCAAGTTACAGAAAAACTCAGTGAAATTAAAGTCACAATTTTGAGACTTTTCCAAACAATGTGTGATGCACTTGATTGTTGACCTTCTAAATATGGGTCTGATTAACCCACACATCAAAAGCATTTTCAGCTTTTGTTTGTACAGTGGAAAAACAAGTCACTTTTGCTGATGAGGATATATAGCTAATCTTAGGCATTTTATATAAATGCTCTTGATATGAGAGCGGATCTCCTGTGATTTTACTGTGAGTTTTTTCACTTAGTGAAATCCAGATGGGCTCTAGATTGAGGCTACCTGTGCTGGACATCACACCCTGCTAGTCTTGTACTCTAGGTAGGGTGGAATGAGGGCTTGTCCCTGCAGTGAAAGCCCAGAATAGCTCTTACTTAATAGCTGTTCTAAACCAGCTAACTTCTTGTGGGGATGTATTCATTCAGTGCCGAGAGCATTAGTGTGGATAAATCTAATCTACTTTTAAAGTTGAGTTAATATTAATTACACAGAAGAAGTCTTAGCCTGTAAGCGTCTGCTGAGGAGGCAAGCTGTTTCTTGTTCTAAACGTCACTAGAAAAGTAACACAGTGCTTTTCCTAAATGGCTAACTGTTGTACTTTTGTCTAAATGCAGGGAGCTCTGGTGGGATATGTGAAAAGAGCAAACTATATTCTGATGGTAAGAAGAAGTCTCTGAACACTGGAATCATCACTGTTCAGAACTATGGCTCTCATGTTCCTCCCAAGGTTTCTCACATTACTTTTGCTCATGAGGTTGGGCACAACTTTGGTTCACCTGTGAGTATTACTATTGATCTGTTAACTCACTTTCAACCATTTTGGAGTGCGTGATTTGTGAAGGGAGTTTTTACTTCTTATAAACAAGGCAAATATGATCATGACTGCATGTGTGTGTGTGCATGCACATTGTATGCAAATAAAAAACAGGTTGTCAAACTAAGCCCCTTTTACAAGTATTTGACAGCGCTGGTGCAACAGTGGATTTTATGAATTGTTTACTTTTACTAGTTCAGCCTCTTATAAAGGGATTATATTTTTACTCGCTAAAAACTTCAATTTTTTTTTTATTGAAGACTAGGGTCACACACATCTTTTAAATGTATTTTAGTTTATCCTAGAGAGGAGGAAGAATCAATGCAAAATTGATTGAGATGACACTTTATTCAACAAGTGAAGATGGAACTGGCTCTCTTTGCGTTCAATTATTTTTACTTACAAGTTTACCTAAGAAAATTGTGGAGATGATTAAGACACCAAGAACAGTATTTTAGTGCAAAATTCTCTTCCAGTCATTTAGGGACATGATTTGTTTGTGGCAAGCTGAAAGCATGAGGTTTTTGGTTTTTCTGGAGATGAGAAGAAAGTTTTCTGGTTTGGGATTTTTATTTTTAAACCTAAGTATAGAGGCTTTCTACTCTTGGAAGTAAAATGAAATCAAGACATGACGGAATGATGAGTTCTTCCAAAACAGATGTTCACATGTGGATGCTTTCTTCATGTGCCTTGAGAAAATCCCTAATACCACTGCCCTGAGTGGGAGTCAGCCTTCCAAGCATAACTGAGAATATGAGCAATGAAACTGAAAAACCAGTCCCACTGAGTGAAACATCTTTTGGATCAGCCTGGAAGATTGTTCTTTTAATTTTAGTCTTAAGTTGCTTTTGATCCAGGGAAATACATGACAGTACATGTTCGGTTCTATCGAACTATAATAAATCACATAATTCTCGTAACTATGTTAAAAATTTTAAAATTTACCTACTTCTTTTGGAGACATAGGTTGTATTTCTGGAAATTTGGAAGCATCGCAACAGCATTAGAGTTCCTCTTACACTTAACGATTTAGTATGTTGTCAGTCTGCTAATTGCTAGTATGTCAACCTGTAACGCATTTCATTCCTTGTGCTGGATATTGTATAGATCAAGTCATTGGCTGACAGAAAGAAGCTTCTGCTGTGTCCTGAAGATCTCTTTGCACCTCCCTCAAAACCCACAAAAAGCATGGACTGCTGTTTATTCCACAGAATACTTACTCCCCTTTTGTGATCATAAAGCCACTCGTTTTAGGAGATGGCAACTTTTCCAAGTCAGTATTCATTCCAGGATATGTGTGTGGGGCATACGTTACCAAGAATGCAAATAAGCTAAAACTTAAGAACTTGGATACTTGCTACTGTTGTCTGGGGAGGGAAAAACCAAACAACAGAAAAACCAACCAAAAAACCCCAAGTTAACCTTTGTTTTCTGTATACTTTTTGTATTCCAAGAAACCATAGACTATAAGATGGTGTTTTTGTTTTATGGATGAGAATAAAATATTCTTACTGTAAGATTACCAAATCGGTTTACTTTTGCACATGTATAAAAAGATAGCAAGAAATTAGAGAAACTGTCTTGATAGAAATAGATTTAAAATATTTATTTTGCAGCATGATTCTGGAATGGAGTGCACTCCAGGAGAGTCCAAGAACTTGGGACAGAAAGAAAATGGCAATTTTATCATGTATGCAAGAGCTACATCTGGCGACAAACTTAACAACAACAAGTTCTCTATCTGTAGCATTCGAAATATCAGCCAAGTTCTTGAGAAAAAGAGAAATAATTGTTTTGTTGGTATGTATTTATTCACCCTGAAAGCAAAATGGCTAAGCTATTGCTATTGTGCTTAATTAGAAATTTATTAATTTTTATTTTACTTTTTTATTTATCTTTTTTTTTAGTTTACTGAAAGATTCTGTAAGTAAATAATTGAATTTGAGATCTGGAATACTATGTCAAGTTCAGGGCTCCCTACTACAGGAAAGACATGGACGTACTAGAGTGAATCCAGCAAAGGGCCACAAAGGTTATGAAGGGATTGGAGGATATGAGGAGAGGCTGCGAGAGCTGAGACTTTAGGCTGGAGAAGAGAAGGCTGGGAAGGAGCGGACTCTTGTCTCTCTCTCTAAATGCCTGGTGGGGGGGAGTAAAGAAAATAGGGCCAGACTGTTTTCAGTCTTGCCCATTGAAAGGGCAAGAGGCAAGGAGCACAAATTAAAATACAGGAAATTCTATGTAAACATTTTGGAAAAAAAAAAAAAAAAAGGCAGGAATTGTCTTTGTGGAGCCTGTGATGTGTGAGTTCTCACAAATTTTGTGAGATTGTGCAGCAAGTAGGTTTGAGTTTTGGAGTGTAGTAGTTTGCCCCAGTACTATGAGCTTTTGCTTTAAGGTCCTGGGACTCTGTTAAAAGAGGAGGAGTGCAAGAAAGGATGCTGCTCCCTTGGAGGCTTAGCAGAAGACTTCTTATCACTGGATCTCCTATCCAGACAGGAAACTCCCACTGTTATCAGCAGAAACCTTTTACTCCAAGGCTTAAAATTCTGAGTTGTAGGAATGAGTAAGCTGGGTGGCAAGCAAATAATGCAAGTTGACTTGAGCCCTAGTCTGAAGTCCATCTTGTCGAGGTGCTTTCGGTCACGATTGGCTGGGTGCTGTTGCAAGTCAATGTTGACATTTCTAAGCCTGTTTGCATTTTCTTTGTACTGCTTTGTACATAACTATACTGGCATTTTTCAGAGTCTGGTCAGCCCATCTGTGGTAATGGACTGGTTGAACAAGGAGAACAGTGTGATTGTGGATACAGTGACCAGTGTAAAGATGAATGCTGTTATGATGCCAACCAATCAGAAGACAAAAAATGCAAGTTAAAACCAGGCAAACACTGCAGGTATTGTGCATGTCTGTTACAGTACGCTTCAATTTTGAGGATTTATTGGTAGCTATCATTGGTGTTTTAGAGTCTGAATCTGTTTACCTGTGTTATTCTTAAAATATTTATTTTGTTTAAAATGCCTTATACAGTGAGTGAGAAGTTCATAAGCACAATTATGCTATGCAATTCTTGATGCTAGTTGTAGCTTGGATGACTGCTCTCTAGCTTTTGAAAAATCATTGGATGAAGCCAATTGCATGAGGTTTAACAAGGCCAAGTGCCGGGTCCTGCACTTTGGTCACAACAACCCCAGGCAACGCCACAGGCTTGGGGAGGAGTGGCTGGAAAGCTGCCTGGCAGAAAAGGAGCTGGGGATCCTGGTGGACAGCCACCTGAACATGAGCAGTGCGCCCAGGTAGCCAAGAAGGCCAACAGCATCCTGGCCTCTATCAAGAATAGTGTGGCCAGCAGGAGTAGGGAAGTGATCGTGCCCGTGTACTCAGCGCTGGTGAGGCTGCAGCTTGAGTACTGTGTCCAGTTTTGGGTGCCGCAGTATAGGAGGGACCTTGAGGTGCTGTAGCGTGTCCAGGGAAGGGCAACAAAACTGGTGAGGGGTCTGGAGAACATGTCTTATGAGGAGCGGCTGAAGGAATTAGGATTGTTTAGTCTGGAGAAGAGAAAGTTGAGGGGAGACTTTATTGCTCTCTACAACTACCTGAAAGGAGGTGGGAGCTGGTCTCTTCTCCCAGGTAACTAGTGATAGGGCAAGAGGAAACAGGTTCAAGTTGTGCCAGGGGAGGTTTAGGCTGGACATTAGGAAAAAATTTTTCACTGAAAGAGGTGGTTGAGTCACCATCCCTAGATATGTTTAAAAGTCATGTAGATGTGGTGCTTAGAGACATGGTTTAGTGGCAGACCTGGTAGAGTAGGGTCAATGGTTGGACTGGATGATCTTAAAGGTCTTTTCCAACCTAAATGATTCTATGATTCTGTGATTTTATAATATGGCACTGGATTGTATCAATGCTAACATATTGTAATACTTGGTGCAGACAAATATGGGTTGAAATTCTGTTCTCTTTATCAGGAATGTGTTGTGCAGAAGTCTGTAAAACTGTATGATTCAGAAAAACATGACCAGGATGCTGGTTTTGCAGTAGGTACAAGAAAGTATTAGTTGCCCAAAGGATAATGGAGGATATTATGAAGTTGGATCCTATCCTAGTGCCATTTGTACAGCATTGCCAAACTAGTTGGAAGATGACTGAAGGGTAGAGTTGATTGATTTTTTTTTTTTTTTTTTCTTCTTTAAATGCTTGTTTTATAAATTAAATTAAACCATGTTTTTAAGTCACCTTGTATCTTGGCAGTGTTGTGTACACAGTGATTTATAAGAGGAACTTTTAAAGATCATAAGACTCACAGTGAAGTAAGTCAACATCTATCTTTTAGTTCCATCACTTAAGATACGTGTTACATTTTTACCTCATCTGAAAACTTCAGTGCATTTTTTTCACATAAAAGGCATGAGCTTTTGTTCCTCTCTAGAGAAAGACATAAATCTAACATCTGGTTAGACTCTTAGTCAAAGATGAAGAGAAAATTACTATTAAGTCTAAAGCAGCTCAACTTTCTAGTACAACACACACTATTTTGTTCTAATTAAACTTTCCTGCCCTAAAAATGATCTTTGTCATCCTGGGAGTGGAAGTAAAAGTAGCATCTGCTGTTAAAATGTATTTGACAGTGTAGCCATGGTAGAAGGACCATGATCTGTGAATTCATAGTTGCAATGATTTTGCATGTCTTTCCCCTCCCCCTGGCCCTTGCCAATTATTATCATTTCTGCCAAAATAAAATCCTTACATAGTCTTGTTCTATAATTGGTTTCTGAGATTTTACATTCTGTGTTGCACCTGTGGTGAGGAGCTGTTTCCTTCTGAGTACACCAGGTGCCACCGCCACCTCCTTTCTTTGCTGTCTTGTGTTCAGCTGGCTGCAGTCTAGCTTTATGCCCCACTGGAACAGTCTTAAACATGAATTGCTGCATCGGTTTTGTTTTAGGATTCCCTTTTTTCCAGTGCTGTTAAGATGGAAAATTTTGCTGTACAAAGAGATTTCCAAAGATCTGTAAAGCAAATCCAAATGTAAGAATGGATCACATAAATAACATGTTAAAATACATTTTAGGAAAGCTATGGTATCTCTCCAGCTGCTTTACATGTCTTTTCGTCTTTTTCATGCGTGATGTAAGAGTGATTTTTTTTCTTAGCATGCGATAGTTTTAGAATAGAGAGATCCTGACCTGCAGAAGGTCTGTGCTGTCTTCTCATGTCCACTGAATGCCAAGGAGCACACTGTGAATAGTGTGGAGATACAGAATAATGTGAGATGAGAGCTCAGGAGGCTTAGCTTTAATCAAGGACTTGTGTATGTTTTATAACCTTCACTCTGCTGCTGCTTGTAATGGCATATGTACTCAACACAGCTTCAGAAAGAGAAATGATTGTTTCCTGCTGTTTCACAGGATGTGGCTAGTGGGATGCGGCTGGTGGACCTAGCATAAGGGGCTCAAGTGCTTTGCTGTCTCTGACAGAAAGGAGCCCGGGTGTTTTGGGGAACCACTGAATCTCTATGGCTCCTTTGGCAAATCTCTCCTTCCCCCAACATTTGTTTGTACGCTGACTGTGATTTCTAATATAAGATCTGACCCATCCCCCTCCCTTTTCTTGTTTATTTAAACAATGTAAGTGATATGGATGTAGAAAGTAGGAAAAAAAAATCCTTACGGATGTTAATTGGTGACAGAGAAGTCTTGACTTATTTATTACATTGAACCCAATGCTGTCAAACTAATCAGTTGTTCCTGAATTAACTTTGCCAACTTGCTAATTGAATGTTTTGTATATACAAACTTTGAAATGCTGTTATATTCTATATATTTTAATTTAAAATGTGCTTGTACTCTTTTTCTAATATAATGCAAATAGTTTAATTAGGTGCTACAATGACTAAGAAATCTGTATTCAGCGCAGTAGTCCCTTGTTAACCTTAAGGGACCGAAAAAATTCTTTTCGATTCATGTTTTACTTAACACAAATTGGAAAGATGTTGAGTGTTCGAGTAGGTTTCAGGACAAATAGTTCTTCTGGAATCATTTGTGCTTTTTCTTTCTGTCCATGTTTTTTGTTTGTTTGTAGCCCCAGCCAAGGCCCCTGCTGTACTGCACAGTGTAATTTCAAACTGAAGACTGATAAGTGTCGGAATGACTCTGACTGTGCACGAGAAGGGATGTGCAATGGTGTCAGCGCGCTCTGCCCAGCATCTGAGCCCAAATCAAACTTCACGGATTGCAATAGGCACACACAAGTCTGCATAAACGGGGTACGGTTTTGTACAGTCATATGTGACTGCAGTTGTTTATTGCAAAGTGCTGTATTATGAAGTAGTGTGGTTTCAATACTTAATGAATAGTGTAAGATTAATCTCTTTTTCAATAAAAATGCTTGATTTAATGGTTTCAATCAAAATAACTGTGAAGGTACACCAAATATTAAGGAGCAGGTAACAAATATGAAGCTAGCTTTACTATTTGAGAAAGTTCCATTGAAAGTTTTTTGTAAAAACCAGGAATATGAAAGTGTTTCATTTCCTGGTTCCATCTTTTCATTTTTCTTCAGTCTTGGTCAAGTAATTCTGTTGCCTTAGAAAATTAGATATGCTATCAATACCTGTTGAATTTAGTTTAATGAAAACATACAGTTCCTCCGCCCATGTGCATGTAACACAGATGTGCAAGTGTATAGAATTACTCTGAACTGCCATTAGTTTCCTGGGTTAAAGAGTCAGTGGCAGTTGCTATGAAATATTGATGGGAAGTCTCTTATAAATTGATCTATACTTACTTGAAAGCAGAAACAAGCAGAAGTCATCCTCTTAAAAAGCTGTAACTTGTGTTGCTGCAAGACTCTGTCTTCTGCAGTCCAGGTTTTTAATCAAATGATACTGCTTGTAATAATTTTTCAGCTAATTTAGAGTCATCTTAAAGGCAGAGGAATTGTCTTTATATAGTTACTGGATTTTGAAATAAGATTATAAGTACACAGAATTTTAATTCGAATTTGAAGGGTCCTCCCACAGTGGAATTAAATACAGTATCTTTCCTGCCATTAACTTATTATTTTCTAAGAAAATATTTTTGAAGACATGCTTTTCATTTATTTTCCTAACCAGGGCTTGGAGTAATCATGTTTCAGCATGAACTGCAGTGCTGTGAGTGTTTTGCAGGGTACTCTGAGGCCCTAAAAGAACATACAATGCTAAAAAATAAAATAGGGTAGATTGCCTTTAAAAAAAATTATCAAATAATCCTAAACACTGCAATTAAATAACTGTAATAAATTTTGTGTTTTATAAACTTTAGAAGAAATTCAAGCTATTATTTTTATTGATAAGTATCTTTAGGCCTACAATTGTGCTTTCAGCTATTAAAAATTAATATCTTTCCTAATGTCAGTGTGCTTAAAAGTGAAATTGATTTTTGTGTCCTCATGCTTTTGTCTCCAACAGCAATGTGCTGGCTCTATCTGTGAGAAGTATGGCTTGGAGGAATGTACATGTGCTAGTTCAGATGGCAAGGACGATAGAGAATTGTGTCATGTCTGCTGCATGAGAAAAAGTAAGATTTGTCTGAACTGTAAGCATAAATATAGCAGTAGGTATCTGAGGAATCTTCTCATGGTGTTTAAATTTTAGTTTTTGTTAACTTGAGAGCATACTGCAATTTTGTTCATACTTGGTTAGACTGCATTGTATTTTGTAGGAAATAAACAATATATTTTGGTTTTTTACACATTAATAGAAACATGAAATTCTTCAAAAGCGTTTTGAACAATTGAATGCCAAGGTATTCATGCACATATGTTCTAATACAGTAACAGTTTGATTAATCTGATTTGTATTCACTTTTCAGTGGACCCAGCTACTTGTGCAAGTACAGGCTCTAACCAGTGGGAGAAACACTTTGGTCGTGAAACTATTACTTTGCAACCTGGATCTCCCTGTAATGATTTCAAAGGCTACTGTGATGTGTTTATGAGGTGTCGGCTAGTAGATGCTGACGGCCCTCTAGCTAGATTAAAGAAAGCAATTTTTAATCCGGAGCTATATGAAAATATTGCAGAATGGATTGTGGTAAGTATTTTTTTTATCTTACCAGTTAAATATAAAATTTTCTTGTTAAACAATATTCACAGTTGGTAAGTGTTGCTGCATATATGCAGTACTTCAGCATTCTTCAAACTGTAATCAGTTTTTCTATAAGCACCTTGAGTGAAGCAAATAAATTAGACAGATTGAAGGGAATGGAAACAAATAAATAACAAATAAACAAGTAAATATTCTGTGTTGGTACCTCTGCTCACTCCACTGTCTGCTTGGGTGTTAACATTCATGTTTTTAATTTACTGGGTTTTCCCATTTTAACTCTTCATATTTGAATACTCTGATTTCTTTTAAGGAACTAAATATATTGACCTCTAGCATCTCTTTTTTTTTTTTTTTTTTTTTTTTTTTTCTCTCACTAGAGGATACTTTCCTAATAATAGACCAGGAGCAGAGCTACAATGAAACATGGTTCTAGGGCTGCATAGTGAATTTTGTGTAAGCTGTTGATTGTTTTGGGCTCATATAGCTCTGTTGTACTGTATCTTCTGTGAAATACTCTTCTGATAATAGAATGATTCTGAAGTATTTGGAGATTTTTATGTAAGAAATTTGGGGATGTTTTTCTTTAAAATATTATGGTCTTTTATGTGATGTTTCAGAACAGCTTTTTGATGACTTTTAAAAGGCAAAAGAAAGCCATGTTCAATGACCACTGTCTCTTGAGCATATGTGCCAGCCCCCCCCGAAATAATTTTTTTAATGTTTTTAGGCTTATTGGTGGGCAGTATTGCTTATGGGAATTGCCTTGATCATGTTAATGGCTGGTTTCATTAAGATATGCAGTGTTCATACTCCAAGCAGTAATCCAAAGTTGCCTCCTCATAAACCGCTTCCAGGTGAGTACACCAAGTAATTAAATTTAGAGAAGTGTTTTATCCTCAACTATTTTGTTCTAAAGGGAAATTTCAGGTGTCCCAAGCTACAGTTCTTAGTATGGTGCTGTGATTGGAATTCACACAACGGAATTCATGCCAGCGAAACAATTCAGAAAAGTGTAACTCTTGCTTTATTTTTCTATCGCATAATATGCATATCAAAAGAAAGCTTTGAAGACTTTCTCTAAGTTAGAGTTCCTTTTATTTCCTATTCCATGCTACGTATTGTAAGAATCAGCCTGTTTAAGGAACTACTGTTAAGATAATAAAAGGTATTCTGTAGATACTCCATGCAGCTAGTCATCTATTTAAAACTTTGCAGGTCTAAATCTGAAACCTTTCAGAAAAATAGTTACATTTAATTTGCATGGCCAGGGCAACTTTTTTGGAAATAATTTCTTTTTTAAAATTCATCTTAATATTGTGTACCTTTCTTTGAAACAGGCACTTTAAAAAGGAGGAGACCACCACAAACCACTCAGCCACCGCAGCGGCAAAGGCCCCGAGAGAGTTATCAGATGGGACATATGAGACGTTGACTGCAGCTTTTTGCCTTGGTTCTTCCTAGTGCCTACAATGGGAAAACTCACTCCAAAGAAAACCTAATAAGTCATTGACCCCAGTCTAACTCAAAAATTGAAGAGGAAAAAAAAAAAAGCATGATATACCCTCAAAACAAGTGGAAATGGTTAATATTTAATGAGCGAATCTTCCAGCTCAGAAAGAAGAAAAGTGTTTTTCTTGCATATTTTTAATTTAGTGGCACAAAGTTCTAGAGTATGGTGGTTCTTTCCCCCTTCTGTGCTCTTCATTGCTGCATTTTCTTCACTTGCAGGCAAATATGGCTGTAGTAAAACTTTTACTCAAGATTTGAAAAAAATATATTTTTCAACTGCCAGACAAGGCTAGGAAGCTAGACCACCTCAGCATTGGAGACATTACTTGTCAATGTATATACATTGTTATATGCAGACATGTATTTCTAATGTACACCCGTACTTGTGTGCAATTGTAAACAAGAGAATTGCAATATGGATGTTTCTTTGTATTATAAAACTTTTCCGCTATTAACGAAGAAATTACCGTTTAATTGACATACTCAGGATAACAGAGGATGATGGTGTATAATGGTCAAGGATCTGTGATGCTTTACACAGCAATTTTGAATCAAATCAAACTTTTTTTTATCATGATCAGAGTTGTTTTAAGCACTCATTTCATCTTTATCAAACAGCTGCTAAGACATAGCATACAAGATTGAATGGTCTTTTAGAGATAGAACAGGTGTTCTGCAAACTTTGCAAATGCCAGAATGTTTGGAAAATGTTTTCTATAAGTGTCTAATTTCTTGTAGCTCAGCATAAATATTTTTAATTTGTCTGATTATTCAGTTAAAGAGTGAAGAGTTAGATGAAATATTTCCATGCGTTATTAGAAAATTCTTCCTGTTATTCAACTTGTTTTAAGAACTGCAACCAGTTTATTTGGGCTGTTCAGATACTCTTACAGTACGATAATTCAGTTCATGTTCTGAGGGATGTGGAAAGAAAGAAAGAAAAGCTGTAGTTTTTTAATTTTCTTTTTTAATTTATCAGATGTTTGGATAACTTTTCAGCATGATAGTGTTGACGGATAACCACTAAAGTAGAGCGATTTGCCCAGCTACTGTGGCAGTTAAAATTGTAGTTAGGACTACCAGTTTTCCCACATTGTATACCAGTAGTGAAGTTCAACAGCACAATGTCCCATTCCAAAGTTTTTATTACGAATGTAAATAATTGGCATTTTTGAAAGAGGAAACAAAAGATGTCTTAAGGTGCTCACTGCTATGCAGGAGATGAAAGGGGGCATTACAAAATGTTGAAGCTTGTGATGTATTTATTGCTGTTTTCCAAAAGCACCAAGCTAATTAGAGAAGCAAATGGCTATGATTTTCCTGGCTTTGCTTAGGAGAAAACTTACTAAGGGTTGGACAGGCTTCCTTTGTTTTTTGTTTTTATTTTGTTTTTTAAGAGTATAAGGTTTACACAATCATTCTCATAATGTGACGCAAGCCAGCAAGGCCAAAAATGTTACAGAATATAATGGGATCTCTTCCTTGTAAACTTGTACAGTATGTGGTAACTTTTTCAAAATACAGCTTTTTGTACATGGTTTAGACAAATTTTGTACATGAAACCCCAAGTCCAATAGACTATATAAATAATTCTAAATGATCTTAACTAGGTAGATGTGTACGTAGTTGCTTTTAAGTCATTTTAAATACATTTGTTTTAAGACTGTGCAAAGATTGGAAGTGGGTTTGCATTTCTAAAATGGTGACTTTTATTCAGCAAGAGTTCTTAGTAACTTCTTGAGTGTGGTAGACTTTGGAACATGTAAATTTTTTGCCTGTAATGTTATCCTGTGGTAGGATTTTGGCAGACAAATGCTGCCCTATTTTATTTTGAGTCTAAGTTAAATGTTTTCTGAAAACAGAAATGTGCACTGAACTCTCCACTGCAAGTCAAGATGTGGTAAAACCGAAAGAAAGTTCAAGACAATGAAACGGAATACTACTGTCGATTTCATGTCCACTGTGTTTTATACAGTATCTTTTTTGTTCACTTCGGAAATTTTTACTAAAAATGCAAAAAATAAAGTATTGTGCAAAGATATGTAAGGTTTTTTGAAACTTGAAATGCATTAATAAATAGACTTGATGAAATCATCCTCTGAAGATCCATTTACTTTCTGAACCCTGAAAGCAAAAAGGAATACACAGATTCTACTTCTGCTTAATTTGGGGCTTTCGCTGGAAAGGGGCTCTCATGCCAAAAAGTAATTGTACTATCTTTACCAAAGTGCACCTCCCAGTTGTAACACCGTACTGTTAAATGTAAGAGTAACTGGTTTTGTGTAACCTTTTAAAGGAAACGCCCTAAAATCACCTTTAAATTACTCGTATGATCACAGGAATCAAGCTTTCTCTGTTCCTATCTTCAAAATGGAAAATAGTTGCTGGTGGGGTATTCAAGCCTGGCACCGTAGATACTAAATGGTACCTGCTGAAATAAATGTATTTTTGAAGAGGAACACTGGAATTAACATGCAGTACTCTGAATGCACAACTGATGGATAAGACTTTTCAGAGGAGCAAATCTGCTTTTTGCAAGGTGTTTTAAAACTGCTAAGCTGGGTCTCTGTGGTTTTGTGTGTGTTGTATAGTTGATTTAAGTAATAAGACCGCTTTTAAAAGACAAGTTCTGCCAGCTAGTCTTTCATTCTTAGGGCTGTTGGTTGAGAATAGCCTGCTTAGACATCTGTTTCCCTAACTGAGCAGCATATGCTTTGATGTAATCAAAGCATATTCTGAGTTCCTTCCTCGCAGTACCTCCCCCACCTGCCCCCATCCCCTCCCATGACTTTTTTTTTTTATAGAAGTGCTTCCCCTTGTAGTGAAATAACACTGTCAGGGCAAAAGGTATTAAAAGAAAACCGGTTGGAGCAGACCCTTTCTGCAAATCAGTGTCGGAGGTGCCTAACAGATTTGGTGGTGGTTGCATTTAAATTTCTGCCTAGGAACACAAGCCAGAGGGGTAAAAGTAATGCCATGTAAAATACAAATTTTGTGTATATTTTAAAACGTGGGGGAAACATAAGTACATAAATAGCTGTAATTTTTCTAACTAATATTTGACTTAATAATCCCTAGTTGTAGCTATTCATTTATTCATCTTGTATTTCTTAATGTTTTAGTCATTCAATGTGTACATTCACCTCTGGTGCAGAAAAGTGTGTAGTCGGAACGGTGTGAATGTGAGAAGGGCATCAAGCTCCTCTTAAGCTATGAAGCTATTTATACCATACAGACTGTAAGTCATTGATACAGTTTGCCTTTTAATTAATGTTCCAATATGTCTTTCAGGAAAAACACACAAAAAGGAAGGAAGAGATTTTTACTTCTGGATATTGGAGGTTCGTTATTACAGGGAGGTGATTGAAAGGACAGCAGTCGTTATGTTGGCTTTAAGCTGTGCCTGCTCCAGCAGCAGCAGGCTCCTGCTGGCTTCCCAGGTCTCTGTTCAGGTGTTTGGAGTGAGACAAGTAATTCTAGTGAGCACAAAGGGAGGCACCACTACAGGCACTTGCAGGTGTAGGTATGACTTCAGTGTTACGAGTTATACTGCAACTTGGGCTTTATTTCATTTTTGTATCAGAAATAAGTTAATGGCTATCAAAATACAGGGACAGGATTTATTTGGACATATAACTTGTGAAAAACGACATCAGAATAAGTATCTTCATATCTGCAAGAGTTCAAATACTGAATGTTTTTTTAATTTTCCTATTTGGCTTCTTAAAAGTTTTCAGATTGTCTTATCTGAGGATATACAAGCTTGTTTCAGTTGAACTTGAGAATGTTGGGGTTTTTTTCCCCCAGAAACTTTAGAAGTCCTCAAACTGCAGTATCCCCGTTCCTTGAGTTTCAGCACACTGTAGACATCTCTGACCCTTTTCCCATCTGCTTTTCCTGAACTAATGCTTTCAAGCTTGTTTCTCCTAAAGTTTACAACTCTTTATTGGCCTTCTTACCAAGTAAGTGACAGTAATGTGAAAGAAATGCCAATTTTAATGTCTAAAATGTTTCTAAGTGTGTTAGGATGTGTTAACTACAGGAAAATCATTACTTGGAAGGCTCTATGAACATGTATGTTTTACATCATACAAATCTCATTAACAGCTGTTTCACCGACTCTAGTGCTTTTTTTCAGGTATAGCAGAATGCTAACATTGGAGTTTCTGCACTGGAGAAGCAGCACAGTCTGGTTCTTTCTAGCCTTTGTCTCCTGCTCTGTCATCCTTCACTACTTTCTGACCAAAGCCTTTTTTGAGGAGCAGGGGTAGGATTTGGTTCAGGAAGCTTACAAAGCTCATAGCTTAGAAAGTTAGTGATAACCGTTGTTGTAGATGCAATTCCAATGACAGTATTTCAATTCTTCTATAAATAGACAAGTATTTTGTAAACAAAACAACCCTAAATGTGAGAAGTAAAAGTAGCAGTTCTTTAGCTTTCTCCAGAAGCAAAAATTTAATTCTAGAAACAATCTAGGGAGATGCATAACTTGGGTTAGCCACACACATGCTTCTCTCTCTGTCTCATTTTTCATTGAGCTTTGGGCAAACTAAAATGGCCGCATTGTCATTTGTTCCTCGTCTGTCATTCTTCAGGACACAGTCCATTTTAACTTCATGCCCCTAAAAATGCTGTCACCGGGTGTCTAGCAGTTGCATCTCTCCAGTGGATTATAACTACTACAAATGTAAAAAAACCCAAAAAACAACTAACCATCATCTAAAACAAGGTCTGGTGCTTACCTAATTCTTTCAGGGATACTTATTGCTGAAATTTCCCTCTTCTCTGCGTGCTCCTGATTTGACTTTTGGCTATTGTACTTAAGTGATCAATTTTTATATAAACATGGAACATATTAGAGAGCGTTAATAAAATAATTATGTTAGGAAATTTAAGTATTGGGGATAGCAACCTGAAGCATGGAATTAATCACATAAATTGTAATTTTTGAAGGTGGAAATACTTTTTGTGTTTAAAAAAAACCTATTTGCCTCATTGAGCAAATCTGTTAAAGAACAAACCTTCATTTTCAGTGAAGATCTAAAGATTCTGTTATGTGGAATTTGTATCTAAATCTGTAAGTATTTCCCCTAATCAAGATGCTACTCCAAGTGCCTATTCTAAATATCAGATCAGCTTCTGAAATTTACACCTTCGGAAGGACAACCATTCTCACTTGCAAAGTATGCATCAGTTCCTGTCACATTTAGTCAGCTTTTCTGTTTCTGTGTTGAATCTTCCTGTTTGTTTCAAGGAATGGTTGTTAGTGAAAACAGCTTTTAAAAGTTAGAAGTTAATATTCTGAATGGTCACTGTTCATTGCTTGCAGGACTGCTAGCTCTGCTCAGCTTCTTCATTTGTCATGCTTTTTAAGTAAATATCACTTTAATCCTGATAACATCTGTATCTTTTGATTCAAAATTCCCTGGAATATCTTGGTATGGAAAATATGCTTTGCTCCAGGTCTGAGGACTGTCTTGCACATTTTTTACCATTTAGAGAACATTTAAAACAAATTACGTTCAGAATACAGCATTGTAGAAACATAATTTTTAATGAATTTTATGCTTAGCATTGCAAAGTGACAAATGAGATACTCTGCCATACATATTGATTTCTATTTCAGTATGCACTAACCATAAAATAAAAATAATCTGAGACAATAATGTTTCTTTGTTGTTTATACTCTGACATAGGAAACAGGGGAATTGTATATGTTTGAATTTATAAAGTTTGTTTATAAGCATTGAAGATGTTTGAGGGTTTTACCATTCTCATTTATTAATGCAGTTCCAAATCATGCTAAAATCTGCTATAAAGTGATTTAAAATCTAAAAATCTCAGGCCTGATCTGAACAGGTAAATAGCATTTTAATGCAAAAGTTAACTGAACTTAATCATGTTAGAATTGCGTGTAGTATACTAAGCATCATTAGAATAATTAAATTAGTAGTAATTTAAATCAGTACTTTAATTAAAATAGTTAAACAGCAAAGCATTTTCCAATAGGATGAAGTTTAGTATAGCATTTTTAGGTGATACAGTTATTTGGTTTGTCTTACGGTTATGACAGACAGCTCAAGCATTCTATGTGTTGAGATGCGTTTTAGTTTTTTAATGTTGTAAAGTGAAAAGTTCAAACCTTGTTAACAATGTTATCTATTTGGGAATATTTTGTTCTATGAATTATTTAATTCCCCCTGCATTAGGAAATAATTTAGGAAAGTTTTAACTGATAGTAGTCACTATTAACATTTCAAAGTATTTAATGGGAAATGAGGCTCCTTTGTTCCATTAAATCCAACAAAATGAAATTTTTCAAAGGCTTATGGCAATGATTCTTTCAAATAGTAATCTTTTTCTTTCTAGTGAGCAGGTGTTTTTTAAAACTTTAAACAATTTAAAATTGACAGTTGCTGCTGATTGCTCATTGATCACTTTGAGAGTAGGCTTGTAGATGAACAAAGCGCATATTTCAGCTTTATCGTTGCATCACAAAATGTAAATTTTTAAAATGTCTTTTATTCACCACCTCTGAAACCATCAGGATATTTAAATTTAATGTAGCTGTGTATTTTAAAAACATTTTACTAATTGTGTAGTATTCTGAATATATTTTGAGTAGTTGTTTTCTGTGTTCTTCCTCATTTTCTGTTTTGTCTCCGAAAACGATCCTCACATCTCACAAATGTTTTCTCTTGGGCTGGATGAAGGTGAACGTTGTCAATGCTTTGAGAACAAAATGTCATTCTGGAAAGAAAACACAGCATGTAAGCATAATGTTACCTTTTAGAGCTACTATCTGTGTAAGTGTGCTCTCTAGATACACTGACTTTGACTTTCTTTATCCTGTCTTTTACAGGAAGGTGTCTGATTGTTTTTATAGGCTTGTGAGGAGAGAGAGACATATCTGGCTGCCAGACAGCAGGTGCAGAGTAAAAGGAGTAGGCAACTCCCATGTACAGAGTGCGTTATGCCTCCCTCTCTCTGGTATCACACACAGCCTGCTGTTCTCCATAGCATACCCTCACAGTGGTTTGGTCTGTGTACTCTAGCAAAGGAAAACTTATCATGTATGTAAATATCACAAACAATGTGAGGTGAAGGTAGATGGAGATAAAATATTGTCAACCATTTGTTCAAATGCCCAAGAAAGCAAAAGGCATCTCAAAACACATCTTGCTTTTACTACCTTTTTTTAATATTGAATTTCCAAAATTGCCAATTCTTTGATCCATCATGTTTGGTCTTTCCAAGAAGACTGAAATCTACACACTCTTTTCCATGAAGAAAATACTTTTCCTTGGGTGTCCTTTGTTCCTCCTTTTAGAATCACCTAATGATCTTTCATCCCCCCCCTCAAGCATTAATACAGTATTTCAACAGTAACATGTCCTTTCCATTCCCATGACAAGCCCAGATTGCCCAGAACAAAACCCAGCACGTAATCAGTATCCATTAAAAACTTGACACAACCTCCCACTTCTGCTTGCAGCAAAAAAACTCCTAAGGAGCATTAGGTACCTGAAGATACCAGCATCATTTTTTGTTAGTATAATTATCCACCTCAGTTACCCATTTCCTAGGATTTCTTAAGTAGTACATCATTAGTAAGTGGCTCGTGCCAGGTTACTGAGTCAGCTGTATTGGACTGGAGCTTTCTCCTTAGAAAAATGAGTATACCTGACACAATCCTTTCACAGCCTTCATACTGAGGTACAGTGCTGGGTTAGGAGAGGAAAATACCTACAAAATACATTTTCAGGGGAACAAACCCCCAAAAATATTATCCCTCCTGTGCCCCCCGGCATACACAGATTGTCTTATGAAAACATCTCTTTTAATTGTCTAATTTGTCTTTTGCGTCAGTATCAAGAAGATGCAGCTCTGCTGCTAAGTATTGTTCCGCAGAAAGTCTGCAGTAGTTATAACTGGTGCTGGTAAGCAAGACTGTAGCAAGGAAAAATCACCTTCTAAGACTGACCCACAGTTACAAGGTAAGACATGCTTTTCTTATTAACCTTAATTAAACTGCTCAGTTAAAATTTCTCAGAAGATTAAAGCACTGGGAATCATTATGAGTTTTGTAATTCTGTCTTCTGGCTGAAATTTCTCTGTGTGAATAAGCAGTTTCAAAAGTGTTATTAGTAATGCAGTATGTAGAGAACAAGGCCATTCAAACTTGGTGATCCAGTCTCAAAGCAGTCAGCAGGGGAAAAAGAAAAAAAGAACACCCACCCCCCAAAAAACCCCAAAACACCGAAACAAACAAAACCCAGAAGAAACCCAAACACAGGCTTCTGTTTGCATTGATAATTTTTTTTTTTTTTTTTTTCCTCCAGGAAACTGCTCTCTGATGCTGCCTTGGAGCTCAGCTGACAAAATTCACATAGAATCACAGAATCACAGGGGTTGGAAGGGACCTCTGGAGATCATCTAGTCCAACCCCCCTGCCAGAGCAGGGACGCCTAGAGCAGGTTGCACAGGACAGCGTCCACACAGGTTTTGAATGTCTCCAGAGAAGGAGACTCCACCACCTCTCTGGGCAGCCTGTTCCAGTGCTCTGCCACCCTCAAAAGAAAGAAGTTCCTCACGTTTAGACGGAACTTCCTACATTCAAGTTTGTGCC
>VFFE01007253.1:2257305-2271099 GCA_008921705.1 Burhinus oedicnemus | reverse complement strand
GTCCCTTCATCCAGGTCATTGATGAGTATGTTGAACAGGACTGGACCCAGTACTGACCCCTGGGGAACACCACTTGTCACAGACCTCCAACCAGACTCTGTGCCACTGATCACAACCCTCTGAGCTCTGTCTGCCAGCCAGTTTTCAATCCACCCCACTGTCCATTCATCCAACCCACACTTCCTAAGCTTGCCTGTGAGGATGCTGTGGGAGACAGTGTCGAAAGCCTTGCTGAAGTCAGGGTAGACAACATCCACTGCCCTCCCCTCATCTATCCGTCCAGTCACTCCATCGTAGAAGGCTGTCAGATTAGTCAGACATGACTTCCCCTTGGTATATCCATGTCGGCTACTTCTGATAACCTTCTTCAGTGATAACATCACTGAATTGATACAATAGAAAAAAGCACAACCAGAGTGCAAAAATTACCAGTGAAAGTGTGGTATGTGGAAGTATAGATAGTCCTTTTTTTTTGCAGGACTTCTCATGTTCTGTTTGCCCACTACAGAAATTCCAGTCACTCTAGGAACCTCTTATACAGCCTGCACAGTGTAGTAATTAATTATCAACTATCAGATACTGGACTGGCTCTTAAATGAATGAGACAAAAATAAGGGAATTTTATGATAAAATCCATAATTTCAATTAATAATCAGATAACTCTGTAGTTCTCCATGTGGTCCTTCTAATGAGTACTTTCAAGAATGGTGAGACTGAGTTTCTCTATGAAGTAGGTATTGAAAGTGAAATAATTAAGATTTGGCATAGTTTTTGTAAGTAGGAATTTGAATTTTTAATGGCCTTAATGTTGAAGTCAATATTTATCTTACATGGTATCTTGTTTCTTTGAAATTTCATATGGTCCTTATGGAATGAGATAATCATATTCTAAAAATAAGTCAGAAATTGTCATTAGTTATTGTCATTAATTGTGTAGAAAAAATTGCATTGCAAAACTTGTTAAAATTCTTCCTTGGATCTGTGTGCTAACTCCTTCTCTATCCTCTGTTCCCAAGTATCAACAAAATTGTTACTCAAGGTTATTGTGCCTTAAACTCAGATTAGTGGTAGTGGTGAGCCAGAACATTTCCCACTATTCATCTCTGACCTGAGAACAAAGAAATTCTTTAAGTCACTTAAAAATCATGCGGTCTGGTCTGAAGGGGAGGAGGGAAAGCCAGAAGTTGTACGTGGATAAATTCACCATTGGTGTGAGTGCTGAGGCTCAGATGCTTGTATTTGAACTAGGATAAGCTGTGTGCCAAACACCTGTGGTGTTATTACAGAAAAATGGGGTTTTCATTACACTTACTTTTGCTGTGTTTCCCCTGCTTTCATTCTTATTGTCTTCACTATAAGTCCTGGTCGGCGCGTGCCTTTTGTCCATGGTATTATGGTTTGAAATGTGTCCCAGATATTTTCCCAAACTGCAGTTCCTTCCCATTTGAACTTAATCATTATTAGCTCACCAATATCAGTGTCCAGGGTGATGAGAAAAGAGTAGGTTTTATTCCCGTTAATACCTTCAACTCTGCAGAAAACAAAACCAGAATAATGCTGTCTTAATTATTATGGATTAAAGTGAAAAAAAATGAATTTCTCTTCTCTTTAAAACCACAGAAGGAACTATGTTTCCTCCTCCTTCTCCAGGAGAGAACAGTACTGTCTCTAGGATACTCTTCCTCCAGGTGCATGAAGTGGTGAAATATAACAAAGTTCCTGAAAAGAAGCAGAAGTGGGAGAATCTTGAACAGCTGGTGAAGCAGTAGTAATTTCTGACCACAAAAGAAAAGGTGCCCCATAATAGCGTCTACATTGTGTCTTAAGTCTGTTAGAACAAATGCTGAGCCACGCTGTTGCCTTTGCTCTTGTTAATACAGATGGTGTCCGTCATGAGAAATATCCAAAATTCTTTACCTTAATTACAGCTGCTTATTTATTTGTGTTTCAATTGATTAGACCTCCCTGTGTTGGCCATGGGATGGACCAAACGTAAGTGGACAGGATACTTAATGTTTAGGGAAACTTCCAAGATTACTAAGTTTGTTTTATAGAGATTTTTCATGCAAAGACTGTATCAACATTGTAAAAGTTTGTGATTTTTAGGGAGTATGGGTGAAGAGAGGAATATTTCCAGTTCATCTTCACTTAGCTGTGCTAAACCATTTCACTCATAGCACAACTACGTACATGATATGGTATTATAAATTGGCACCTTGTTTCTCACTTGTACAATGGCATGTGGTATCAGTACTCACAATGGGATGGGCAGGTTTTTTGCATCCTCCTTAGTGCCTGTCAGAGAGATGGTAAAAGTT
This sequence comes from Burhinus oedicnemus, assembly GCA_008921705.1. Classification (NCBI taxonomy): domain Eukaryota; kingdom Metazoa; phylum Chordata; class Aves; order Charadriiformes; family Burhinidae; genus Burhinus; species Burhinus oedicnemus. The sequence goes on along the minus strand of VFFE01007253.1, from coordinate 2,268,781 downwards.
GGGTCTATCTGCTGGCCTTGGATTTCATTGATGAAGTGGATCTTGAACTGATAATGATAGACTGTAGAAAGGAAGAATTTGCAAAGTGACAAAATTAATGGTCAAAGAAGCAATAGATTTCTCAGGCCAAAGAGTTTGGCCATTATTTTTTTAAACAAATTTTTTTTGCAATTAAAACATCATTTTTTCTGATTGCTGCTGTGCCGTGTAATCCCTTAGGGTCTGGGGCCCTATTGCTCTTTTTAAAAGGATGGAGAATAAAGATAACCTGGGCTGAGTTCCCTTTGTAGGATAGCAGATTCTTCCATGGGAAATATTTCAGCTTTTCTGAAGTGTAGTTGTTGGAATTTCTGGTAAGCCCTCTATCTAGTCACCAGACAAATCCTTATGACTGGACATGGCTAGAGATGTATGATACAGATTGAAGACCTAATGCGATGTTGTCAGGCTTTTTCTCTGATCAGCTAGATAATTGCCCTGCAAAACACATGACTCACAAACTTTCCCTGACTGCATAATGATACATTGTGCTTCACATGCATCTGTTAACAATAAGACTTTGTTCAAGCACAAGATGTCATTAATGTATCAAGATTTGGTGGGTTTCTAGAAGAACAGTGTTTGGAAAGTCTTTGAACTGAATATTGGCAGAATGGAGAATGCCTAAGAAATTATCAGTGTACTGATTATGAGCAGTTTGACATTTAGTAAGTTATGAGGAAAAAAACCCAACACCCTAACATACAGTTAGAGGCCATATGCACACAGACATTGTCAGCTAGGTTTGAATGTCCAAAACTCTTCTGTCTGGTGATTCTACCAGCCACCTTCTTGACAAAACTGATAGATTTTAGGTGTTAATTAAGAAAACCCTAAGTAATCTCTATTTAAAAAGACCACAGAGTATTTGGAAGAATTTGGGGGTGTTGTATTTCTTCTTGCAATCTGGTCAAGTTACAGATGGGAAACTGTTCTGGTAAACATTATTGCACACTAGTTTTTGAGTAGAAAGATGCTCCTTCCTCATTTCCTCTCCTCACCTGCTTGAGGATTCACTGCATCTGAGAATGGCTTCACCATACTGCTAAGGCGGTCATCTTTTTATGTGTATGCACAGATAGATTATTTTTTTTTTTGTGCAGCTCTGAGTGTTCACAATGGAAAGTATTTGCTAGAAAAGCTGTATCTATTTGTTGTTGTTTTATAGTTATTGTATGTTAGGGAACAATGTATTTTCTTTTGAAAAGGTGTCACTCAGTAGAAAACAAAATGGCTGATTCTTTGCTGCAAACCTGATGAGGACAAAGTAGGCAGAGAGGCTTGTTTACAGATCACTTTTATTACTATCCTATCTTTCTCCGAGTTTTCTCTCCATGTAAAAATTGATTTTTCTAGCATATATTCTGATAAAGCGTGGGCTTTTGCTGTGGTTTTGATGCTCACTTTAAGGAAAAAGGTGAGCGAATTCATATAAAAGCTCTGACTCAGGGTCCCATCACAGCTTTATGTTAACTTCTTTGTAACAACTAGTTTTCATTTGAACTGGATTAACGTACGCTCCAGAATATAATGCCATTAACTTGAAAAACGAAACATCAGATTTTGTGAAGACGCAGAGGCTTGTGAAGTGTAATGCTGAGTTTCTCAAATTTCTTGTGTTTGGGCTTCTCACATGATCTTCAAACGTTTTTTTAAGAGCGCTACAAAGATGACTTTGTATGCACCCTTCCACAGTTGCTGCCTTGTTTGGGAACTTTTGTGAAAGGAAGCCATTGTCTGGGGCACTTGGCATATGTGCCAAGGATGTTTTTTTGAAGCAAAACCAGCTCCAAGCATAAAAATGCAACATGTTTCAAATTGAAATCAAAGCCAGCAAGACACAGATCTCCTTCTCCACAGAAGAATGCAACACGGGGACCAGGTTTCTGTGCCCAGGTGTGGTAGTAGTGGGCGCTGCGTCCTCAGAGCAGTTCGCTTTCCTGATTCTGATGGTGACCTGACTGTACTGCAGCAAAATTACACTGGGAACTAGATGTGGCCTCTAGAATTTTTAGATCTACTTCAAATAGCATTTTAAAAAGCCTAAGAAGAGATCCAGCAGATTCAGCTGCTCCAAGTATCAGTCAGGTCTGAGCAGACTCCTCTGGAGCAAATCACCATGTACTCCACAGACTTCCAAATTTATTTTAAAAGTACCTGAATGTTTGGTTTTTTTTTTTTTTTTTTGAATCTGTGATACTACAGTTGAGTACTGGGCAGTGTGGGGAAACAAGATGTGTAATACAAGCAGCATTTTTAAGCATTTCTCCTCAGGACTGAAAAGGCCTTGAGCATCCATGCCAGGGGTGCACTGTCAACATTCAAAGTGCTTCCCCAACCCCAGTGTCTCGGGTGGGGGACGAGCATGCTGACCACCTCCAGCAGGAGGGAGGCACCCCCTTTCCAGCTGTGCCAGGAGAACTGGTCCGCCCTGGCAGTGGGTGGGGTGGTGAGGGACGCCCATGGCCGTGAGGGATGGCCATGGTGGGGCCCTGACACCACCTCCGCGCTGAGGAGAGGGGCGGGGCTGTGGCGCAGCAGGCGCCAAGGTGCTGAGGGGGCTGTGGCCACTCAGCGAGGAGCTGGGCACACCTCACAAGTTTCCTCCATGCGTGGTGGCCTGCAGCGTGGAGCAGAAGGCCTGCCTGGGCTGCGCCACGCTGTTGCTTGCCGCATGCCCCATCGGTAGCCAGGGAAGGAGGTTGTGAGGAGGAACGTCACGCGCCAAGAGTCCCTGCACCAGAAGTCCCTTGGAAGAAGCTGCCATTCATCCTTGGAATGTCCCTGCCATTCATCCCACACAGTCCTGCTTGTTCTCGCTTTAAAGCATATATAAACCTTTCCACTGGCAGGTGAATGCTTGCCCAACAGCAGCAGTCGCCTTGTGGGCTCCCTGACAGCCGAGTTGTAAGCAGCCTACGGCCAGGCCCAGGCCCTTTTGTAATGGAGACTGGCAGATAGGCCCCACTTCCCTGTCAGACTGCTTCCCCTCTGTCAGGTAATATGTGCAAGAAACCACATTGATTGTCTCTCTGAGCCTAGAAAATTGTTACTTTGTGCTCTCAAAAAAATTATTTAATGGAGATAAAGCTAGAGTACCAGTCACTTTATTTTAGTGCTACAGTTCTGCCCTGTAAAAGTCCATGCTATTCTGTTGTCTATGCGTTGATTGAAAAGTAATAATTTCTATGTCATCTTGTAGACTATTTGCAGATAAAATTTGGGCAAACACAGACCACAAGGTTTTACAGGCCTCCCAGAGCAATTATGCTGCTTTTTTGGCTTGGCTGTATGCCTGCATATGTTATAACAAACTTGCACAGGCCAGTTGTAGGAAAATCCTGTAGATCAGGACCCTGAGCACCTCTGAGGCCTCAGATCCGCAGTTAGCCTGTGGCAAGCGTGCAGCATGCTTTTTCCCACAGAAATACTAAGAGTCAGGATCTTGATGAAAGGGCATCAAGATGGCCTACTGGGATGCTCAGTTGTCTCAGCAAATTAATTATTCCCATAGATGTTATAAGCTTTAATAAATGGGTAAACAGGATCACAAAGCTTAGGCTCATTCTCACACTTTGTGATCAATCTGGAGACTGTAAGAAGTATTCCCACAAACCTTTGAAAGGCATATGTGCTCTTGTTTTCAAAAAGAGTTGTCTACTTTTTGGAAGTCTTTCCTCCCTGATGTTGTAGCCCAGTGTGTTACACCGGTTCTTTCTACAGCTGAGGCACATTCCTTTGTTGAAAGTCTTGATGTCATTGCACCAGTACGCTGTGCTTTGCTTGTCATTGTGAAGCAGAGAGTCGATGAACAAATGAACTGACCTCTCGTGGGCACATTTCACAGTTTGAGTGATGCCTGAAAGAATGCAAACAACAAAATTTTGCATGCCCTTGTTCCTCTTTACCATTTCAACTGCAGAGAAGTACAATAACCATCTATAAACATATGTTACTGTTTTCCTTCCATCCCCTTTACTACTAAAACATCGTAAGTTTGCCTCAGAAATCATACATTGTAGCAACTTTACTTTTAGGGTCATCCAAAAATATTTTGGCTGAACCCACATGATAATAAAATTGAATAATTTGCTGCTTAAATTTCTCTAGCCTGACTGTTCAAGACTGTAAATATGAACCTTAGTTTTATTATCCTGGCTGTTTTGATCAATATGAAATACAATACGAGGCTACATGCAGTCTTTCAGATCATGCCACATTGAAGAAAGCACTTGAATGGTTGAACACTTGTCTTTTGGATCCTTACGGATGTCATTTTGTCCCTATCAGAGTGACAAACTCATGTTGAATTGAATTTTGTTTACAGCTATTACTGGCGAAAAAGGAGCAAAAAATGTATTAAATATATTAAAAAATTATTAAATACATAGATTTGCTTTTGCGAGAAGTAAGTAGCTTTTTCTTCCTTAAGTCTCATCAAATTACGGAAGTTATTTTCTTCTGTTTAGTCAGGATATATCAGGAGGGTCTGTTTTTATGTCTTCACTGATAAGCTTTCTAGCTGATGCTTGGTTTCACATTTGTCATGGATTACCTGTTAACGAGTAAGACCTACTTTTAGATAGTGTGATGATAGCTGAGAAATGTTTTTGCAATGCAGTATGCTGGGTGAACAGTAGTCTTCTGGGGATTTTCAGTGAACAGTTCTGGTTGTCACTGTGCAGCAGTACCTTACCTTTTTTCAGTATGTTGCATCAGCTTCTCTATACGTTTATGTTTAGGTACACAGGAAGCAAGCTGCTATATTAAAACCTAGCCTGGAACACTGGCGGTCAGGTCGTAGAGAGAGCATCATCTACGCAGCTGAAGGATGGGGATTTGGGAAAAGGTGAACTAAGGAGGTGAGTAGTACAGCCCCGAGTTTTATTTGATTTGAAATAATTAATTGCACACTAGATGAATCTGGCGTAATGAGAGTAAGTTTTCTCATTTCCTCTACCGCTAAAACAAATACATTTGAAATTATACAGAAGTGCTTGACAGCAGGATGCTCATGGCCTCATTTTCAGAGGTGCTAGGCAGCCAAGTTCCTTACTGGAGTCAGTAAGAACAGTTTGAATGCTATACATGTAAAAGTCAGATAACCGATTTCTGGAAGAGAAATTGCCTTGCATATAATGGGAGATAATACTCCCATTAGATGTTGTTTAGGACCACAGAGATACGTAAAGTTTTCCCAGAGACAGCGTCTGTGCAGCTGCAATGCTGCTTCCCGTTTTGTGCCATTGGTTCTTACCAGTGATTCCGTATTGTGCAATGTGGTTATACACATGCATGATGTGACAGCCAGGCTGAAAGGTTCCTCCATTGGGATAAAAGTCAAAATGAGCCACAGGCTGCTTGATGCCAACACTGAGACCCATGTGCTGTTTAGTGAATGTATGAATTGCGTCTACGAAGTTTGCATCATCTGGAGATAAACGGTCTGTTGGTGACATTCCTTCAAACAAGGGACCGGCAGGGTCAAGGCCTGCAATGAATGCAAATAATCCAGCTGTGATATAGTGCAGATGGGCTGTTCTTTTACTGTTATGTGAAAATTTTGTGATAAATATTTAAAAACAGACAGCACTGGTGCTTTACAAGGTCTTTCACTGATAGAAACAATGCTAGGAACACTTGTCCTGCAGAAGGTACCTGGTTACACCGAAAGGCCAAGTAAACACAGGCGCTGTAATAAACAGTGACTGCTACATGCACAAGGACACAGGTCCAGAGATAGATGTGTTTGTTATAGACAAGCCGTGCTCACTACTGCTTTGTCACTTGAGGGATGTTTACTTAGTTTTGTTCGTTCATCCTCTAGAGGTCATGCATTTCAGAGGCCCTTTTGAAGACACCAGTCCCCACAACAAGGTTGACTTTTAGCCCACATTTGGGACCTGAAACTTTATAAAGCTTCACTTACTGCTTAAAAGAGCTATATGTCTGCTAGATGTTGTTTATAATAATTTTTCAACTTTAGAAGTCTTCAAGGCAAATTATTGCAGCATTCAGAGAAAGAATATTCCACTTAGGGAGTCTTGCTGATTTTTAGGTTGCTAGATATTTTTGTATGGTGCCCTTTTTGATTAGGAACTGATTTATGGAAAAGGACTGCCTGCGTAGTTTAAAGCTGCCTTCAGTTTTGAGGACAAGTTTCTAAATTTGAGATTCTTCTGCTGTTACTGTGGACTAACATAGTTGCATAGATGTAACTGGGTAAGACTGATAACACAGGCTACAAGTAGGGATGTCACCCTGAAGCCATACTTTTCCTTTTATTTTTAATAGGTTTTATCACTATGAATTTTTGGAGTTTATTGTTACAAGTCTGAATAATTTTTGCTGAAGGATGCATACGGCTGTCACAATAAAGAATGTGTTTTAATGTTTTTTATTTATCCATTATCGAGGTTTGATGTACTAATATGGTTTGAGCAAGCAGTGCTGGTGAACTAAAGTCCTTCAGTGTATACACAGGTGTAATATCATGACACGTGTAAAATCAGCTTCTTGGCATGCAGACACTGTCTCAAGAGCTGATTTTTTATAAGAGACTATGGTATGTGGCAATGACTCCAAGATCAGAATTGGGACTTCAAACTACAGTCATGCATATTTCCTCGCCCCCAAATCAGATTGAAGTAAAACGTTTTCTCTGATAACTTAAACATAGCTGATATGGGCCTCGTGTAATACACAGTTCTGTTTTGGTTTGGGTTTTTTTTTTCAGCTGTCGCTGTGCATTAGATGTGCTACTGTATCCAGCGTATCAAAAACCTTATAAATGTATTTTCATTACGCTCATAATTAGTACAGTTACAAAACATTACAGAAGGTTCAAAATGCCACTAGTCAAAACATTAGCTTTGTTTACTTTAAGCATCTTTTAGGGATACTCTAATGATACTCTTCTTGTAAAATGTAATCCAGGACTATCATTTTTGCCACAGAAGAACTGACTTCAATTCACTGTATGAGCAATGTGCCACAATTGAAAGCTCAACCACAGTTAGACAATTTCCTTATTGTAATTTTCCTTTTAAAATGAATTGGTAACAGTGTATTTGAATGGCTTTGGGTCAAGATAGCGACCAAAGATCCAAGGTCAGTGGCTAACATTTAGTTAAAGGCATTACTGGGAATGGATACAAGATAAATTCAAGCAATATGCAACTGGAAACTTTGGTTTATGATTTGTAGTCCCCACGCTTTTATATTCTTTACGTCATAATTTGGACTGAGGTAGGAAAGATCAAAGCTAGAAATACTATGATACTTCATTTTGAAAAGTGTTTTCATTAAATTTTCTAAATCTAATTTCTAAACCAATGGAATGGAACTTCTAAACTGTGGCAAATATTGCTATTCAACAGCTAAATATTGATATGACATTGATGTCAAATATCTATGTAACTTAAATCAGTTGAGTTACATTTCTTAAAGTTATAAGTCTTTTACCTGTAATTCTTCCAATCTTTTTCGTACCACTGATATAACTTCCAGCAAATCCTGAAACATGAGCTCCTAGGCTGTACCCAATTAGATGAGCGTTGCTTCTGGAAAATTGAATGGATTCCTGGAAGATAGTGGCAACTTGATTTAGATGCAGAAAATGTGAAAAGTAAACAGTGAAATACTTACTACAAGCTAGGAATGCCATGAATTACAACACAAGAAATTTGTATGTTGATGATGCAGGTCAAATGAGGTGCATGGATCATGCACTAAATTTCTTTGCTGTCTGAATGTTATTCCTTGTCTCCTTTTCAAGCAGCAGGAAAATGCCACACATTTGGGCACTGCTACTTACGTGCTATGCTCAGGAAAACCATCAACACAGATAGTAGGATTTTTGTTGCTGTTTGTTGCAAGTGATGCAAATGTGCATTGGCTTTTGTCTGCAGCATTTGACCTTTCTATGACTATAAAATGGATATTTGTCCTTTAACTTCAGTGTAAAACAATCTTTTATAGAAAGTGCCTTGCTTTTTTTGCCTGAGATACTAGCACAAGCCAAATTAGAAGCCAAAGCATCAAAACATTGATCAGACATGCTAAGTGATACAGCAATGACATTTCTTGGACTGATTTGCACAAAACTGGGGATCTGATCTGAAACAAACCTATTGAAGCAGAATTGGCCTCAGGCCCTTCTTTCTACCTGACCAATACTATCTAGATCTTAAGGATTTCACCTGAGCTTCAAGGCTCAAGGTTTTTCTGACTTGTAAAGAAAAATGTGGCATATTTTTCTTGCAGGAAAGGCAAACCTATGTTTTAATTTCATTGTGAATATTACCTGTCCCAGTGGAGTGGATTCGCAGTCTCAATACCTGTCCTTTGTGAAGATGAGGTGAAACTTGACAGCCTTCTTTTGAGAGAGACAGCTCTTAGAAATCCCAAGATGTTACCAATTTTCTTGGCAGGTGTTATTGAGATGGTAGCTATTGAGATTGCTACTGATCGTGCCCTATTAACTCTTGGGCTAAGAGTGCTAAGATTTACTTTATTTTTATTTGTTATTAAAATGTTGCATGCACTGCAGTTGTTGTTACATCCCTTGAGGATATTTCAAATACTCCCCTGTCTGTAGCAGACAGAAGTATAGCGGAAAGATAGTTATGGGAGTTGGAATGAAGGGGTTTTCAGCTGTTGAACCCAGGAGGTGTGCTTCTCAACAGAAGGAAGGTTTACTTCTTGAACACACTCAATTGAATGTTGTGAAAATATATGGTATAGTTAAATCCTGGAACATAAAATGATACAAGAGAAGCCACAGAGAACGCTGAAGCAAGGAGTCATTTATTCAAGCCTCAATTTGTTTGCTGTCTTTAATGTTGACAAAGTGACGTGTCCTCCTGGGAACTGAACAAAGTACACCGTTTGATTCATTCAATTATTAAACAGCTTCAAAATATGACTTCAGGCTCAAGCAACTTAAACTACCTTTGACCAAGAGCTAAGGTTTCTTGTAATGTCACAACAAAAAAAAGTGACTCTGGCTCTTCTGCCTTTTCTTTTGTGCCTGTTGTCCCTAACTGGCCATGGTGTCTGACAACTTCTTCTAGCCCTGCCATTCCTGTTGAAAGCAGCTTAGCCCTTCAACAATATTTGCTTCAGCTTTGCAGTGTATTTCCCTTCCACCTTATGCCTCACCGTACTTAAATTAATGTACGCAAAAATTCATTGTGAGGTACAGAAGTATAATTTCATTTCAGATTAGGTATCTTAAATTAGTACTGGAGATAGATGAAATAAGAGTTGCTTAGGGTGCCTGGTTTGTTTCCTATGAGTGATTCTCATTCTTGTGTTTGGTTTCTGCTTTTTCTTAAATAGTGCTGGAGACCAGTGATCCCTTGCAGACGTGTCCGCAGCCTTTTCAGTCCAGCCATGGCCACTGCTCCCTGTGTAGCAGGGGTTTTGATAAGTAGTCACTACATTAGCGTGGCTCTGTACTCAGTACTTCCTCCACGTCATCTGCGTTGTGAGGCATGTCTGGCCTCTTCAAGGTCTGTGTTTACATTCTGGATGTCTATGCCATTATTTTAGAATAATCTTTGGGGAACTGAGGCAAAAATTAGACACAATGTCATGCTTGAATTCTGCATTAAAACCAGAAATTAAGCACAGATAACATAAACCCATTTTACTGAACTAACCACTTGCAAATGATAATGTGTGCCTGCTTTCAAAGTGTGGGACTCTGTCAGTTGTCTGCAGACATGCTAAAAGCTAAAGTAGCATGAAATTATCTCACCTCTAAAGATATATCAAAATATTTTTATAAACAAGACCACTTGCTTTTTTCTCTTGCATGATGAAAGTTTTATGAGGTCATATGAAAGTTTATGGAAGAAAAATTTGCAATGTATTACAGAAATGTGATTGAAATGAACCGCATTTAACCAGCATAGTATTTCAGAAAGGTGGTAGAAGCATAAGAACAGGTAAACAGATCTTTTCCAGAGAAACATGTTTTGATCTGGGGGCTCTTACCTCCAGCCATTCCAGGAAGTCTGCTATCTCCTGTCCTATGTAGCGTGTATTCTGTACAGCAATGGGATAGTGCTGGTGAGCAAATGTAAGCCAGTCTGCAATGATCACATTAATTTGTTTATGCTGAGACTTCAAAGCTGCTGCCATTTTCCAAATCCAACTTTCTAACATCCCATCCACCTGTAATATTTAAAAAAGAGAAAACAATAACAGCAAAAATCATTCTTAAGGGAAAGCAGTCTCTGCCAAATATTCCTTGTGAAAAGCTCAAGGAAACAAAAAACATGATATAAACAAGGAGGGCTGAATGCTGATAACTAGATTTTAGGGGCTTTCAGCATGCTTCAGTACTGAGAATCTTTGGGTTTTGGTGGACAAAAAAGTTAAGAATTTACATAAGAACTGTATAATAATTGATGTCTTCGAATATGAAAACTTACAGTGGAATGATGTCCCTATATGTTTTCAGTCATCCTGAGATAATTGGTATTACCGGTTAAAGAGAATAACAGAATTGGCCAGAAAACTTCTGATTTCATTCACAGAATCACAGGGGTTGGAAGGGACCTCTGGAGATCATCTAGTCCAACCCCCCTGCCAGAGCAGGGACGCCTAGAGCAGGTTGCACAGGACAGCGTCCACACAGGTTTTGAATGTCTCCAGAGAAGGAGACTCCACCACCTCTCTGGGCAGCCTGTTCCAGTGCTCTGCCACCCTCAAAAGAAAGAAGTTCCTCACGTTTAGACGGAACTTCCTACATTCAAGTTTGTGCCCATTACCTCTTGTCCTATCACTGGACACCACTGCAAGAAGACTGGTGCCATCCTCCTGGCACTCTCCCTTTACGTATTTGTAAGCATTGGTGAGATCCCCTCTGAGCCTTCTCTTCTCCAGACTTAAAAAGACCCAAGTCCCTCAGCCTTTCCTCATAAGAAAGATGTTCCAGCCCCCTAATCATCTTTGTAGCCCTCTGCTGTACCCTCTCCAGCAGTTCCCTGTCCTTCTTGAACCAGGGAGTCCAGAACTGGACACAGTACTCCAGATGCGGCCTCACCAGGGCAGAGTAGAGGGGGAGGATAACCTGCTTGCCATGCTCATCTTGATGCACCCCGGGATGCCATTGGCCTTCTTGGCCACAAGGGCACATTGCTGGCTCACGGTCATCCTGTTGTCCACCAGGACTCCCACGTCCCTTTCCACAGAGCTGCTTTCCAGCAGGTCAGCCCCTAACCTGTACTGGTGCATGGGGTTATTCCTCCCCAAGTGCAGTACCCTACACTTGCCCTTGTTGAACTTCGTTAGGTTTCTCTTTGCCCAGCTCTCCAGCCTGTCCAGGTCATGCTGAATGGCAGCACGGCCTTCCGCTGTGTCAGCCGCCCCTCCCAGTTTTGTGTCATCAGCAAACTTGCTGATGGTACACTCTGTCCCTTCATCC
>VFFE01007253.1:2231467-2257255 GCA_008921705.1 Burhinus oedicnemus | reverse complement strand
TCCAGACTTAAAAAGACCCAAGTCCCTCAGCCTTTCCTCATAAGAAAGATGTTCCAGCCCCCTAATCATCTTTGTAGCCCTCTGCTGTACCCTCTCCAGCGGTTCCCTGTCCTTCTTGAACCAGGGAGTCCAGAACTGGACACGGTACTCCAGATGCGGCCTCACCAGGGCAGAGTAGAGGGGGAGGATAACCTGCTTGCCATGCTCGTCTTGATGCACCCCGGGATGCCATTGGCCTTCTTGGCCACAAGGGCACATTGCTGGCTCACAGTCATCCTGTTGTCCACCAGGACTCCCACATCCCTTTCCACAGAGCTGCTTTCCAGCAGGTCAGCCCCTAACCTGTACTGGTGCATGGGGTTATTCCTCCCCAAGTGCAGTACCCTACACTTGCCCTTGTTGAACTTCGTTAGGTTTCTCTTTGCCCAGCTCTCCAGCCTGTCCAGGTCACGCTGAATGGCAGCACGGCCTTCCGCTGTGTCAGCCGCCCCTCCCAGTTTTGTGTCATCAGCAAACTTGCTGATGGTACACTCTGTCCCTTCATCCAGGTCATTGATGAGTATGTTGAACAGGACTGGATCCAGTACTGACCCCTGGGGAACACCACTTGTCACAGACCTCCAACCAGACTCTGTGCCACTGATCACAACCCTCTGAGCTCTGTCTGCCAGCCAGTTTTCAATCCACCCCACTGTCCATTCATCCAACCCACACTTCCTAAGCTTGCCTGTGAGGATGCTGTGGGAGACAGTGTCGAAAGCCTTGCTGAAGTCAGGGTAGACAACATCCACTGCCCTCCCCTCATCTATCCGTCCAGTCACTCCATCGTAGAAGGCTGTCAGATTAGCCAGACATGACTTCCCCTTGGTGAATCCATGTCGGCTACTTTTGATAACCTTCTTTTTCTCCAGGTGCTTTGAGGTGATGCTCACAATGAGCTGTTCCACCATCTTTCCAGGGATGGAGGTGAGGCTGACTGGGGTGTAGTTTCCCAGGTCTTCCTTCTTGCCCTTTTTGAAGACTGGAGTGACATTGGCTTTCCTCCAGTCTTCAGGCACCTCGCCTGTTCTCCAGGACCTTTCAAAGATGATAGAGAGCGGCCCAGCAATGACTTCTGCCAGCTCCCTCAGCACTCGCGGGTGCATCCCATCAGGACCCATGGACTTGTGGATGTCCTGTTTACTTAACTGATCTCTAACTTGATCCTCCTCAACCAAGGGAAAGTCCTCCTTCCTCCAGACTCTCTCTGTTACCTGTAAAGTCTGGGATTCCTGAGGGCTGGCCTGAGCAGTAAAGACTGAAGCAAAGAAGGCATTCAGTAATTCTGCCTTCTCTGCATCATCTGTCACCATGGCCCCTGTGTCATTCAATAGCGGGCCTGCATTTTCTCTAGTTTTCCTTTTGCCTCCGATGTACTTGAAGAAACCCTTCCTGTTAACCTTGACATCCCTTGCCAGATTTAATTCCAAGGAGGCCTTGGCTTTTGTCGTTTCTCCCTGCATACTCTAATAGCATTCTTGTAATCTTCCCAAGTGGTCAGTCCCTTCCTCCACTTACTGTAAACTTCCTTCTTCCATTTGAGCTTTTTCAGAAGCTCCCTGCTCAACCATGCAGGTCTCCTGCTTCTCTTGCCTGATTTCTTGCTCTTGGAGATGCACTGATCCTGAGCTTGGAGGAAGTGATACTTGAATATCAACCAGCTCTCTTGAGCCCTCCTACCCTCTAGAGCCCTTACCCATGGGATTTCTCCAAGCAGTTTCTTGAAGAGATCAAAGTTAGCCCTCCTGAAGTCCAAGGTTGCAACTTTACTTGTCATTTTATGCCTACTACACATAATCCTGAACTCGATCTTCTCATGATCACTACAGCTGAGGTTGCCCCAAACTTAATGTCCTCCACCAGTCCCTCTTTGTTGGTCAGTACTAGGTCTAGTAGTACACCTCTCCTTGTCAGCTCCTCCACCACCTGAGTCAAAAAGTTATCATCAAGACACTGGAGGAACCTCCTGGACTGTACATGCCTAGCTGTGTAGCCTTTCCAGCAGATATCAGGGTGATTGAAGTCCCCCATGAGAACCAAGGCCTGTGATTGTGAGGTGGCTCTCAGCTGCCTGTAGAAGGCCTCATCAACTTCTGCATCCTGAACATTCAAGAGCAGCTGTCCCTGTAAATTTAAGCTAAAAAGGCTGGAGAGGGAGGGAAGCTGGAATATTGCAGTGCAGCAGACCAGCAGACGTTTACCTTCTACAGCGGTTCCATTTTGAGATCAGCTTTTTTTTTTAAAGTCATTCTTTTGTTAAGGACCTGATCACAATTTCCTTAATAGCATCAAAGACTGCTTCTGATTTGATGGACAGAATTATTATTTAATCTATCAAATTTAATTGTTGCTCTAGTTGCACGTTTCCTCAATTGATAAAACATTCTTATCTCTTCCGGTGTTTTAACAGAATTTGGGAGTTTCAGTTCTGGATTTCCATACATATTGCTCTAAGAGCCCAACACCTCTGCAAATTAAGTTCATATGAATGAGAAACTTCAATGGCAGTAGCCTCAGGTCCATGGTTTGTCTTTGAGGACGGTATAGGTTTTGAACAGATTCTTATTTGGGAGGCTTGGCTGAAGTAATCTAGGGCAATATTTCATCCAAAGTCAGCTCTGCTGTTATTAAGAGAGTTATATGCATCAAGGGTGGTGTTCAAAGTTTCTCTGCATATTTGCAGATGTGCAAGAAAGATCCGTTTTGCCACCTTATGTGATGGCATTCGTTCTGTGAGAATCAAGGATCTCTTAAAATGACATTATTTCTTATCCTACCTTTTCTTTTGCTTTTGTTTTTTTCAACTGAGAAGCTGATCAAAAGACACTGCTAGTACTTCTATACTTTTGAGAAAGGTTTTCATGGTGGATTTTTTTTTTACAGTTTAACTGGAAGCAGTTCAGTGATAATTCATTGACATGGAAGGCTTCATTTTCAGCTGAAGGGGCTTATAGAGAAGTTCTCTTTAAAGGTGTATCTGTGAGAAAGATGTGGGGAGATTGTGTGTACTTCTTTTCAATAAGTCTGTAAATATCTGGCAGTGAACACATCAGAGAAATGAAACTCATATTCAGTCCTCCAGAGGCATAGCACATTAATTCAGCTACTTGTTCGAACTCTGCTGGCTTTAAACTAGGGCTGAATCTAATCCTTGGCATGGGACTCTCATATGAAAAATTGCTTGTAGACTGTTCCTTCAGAATCTCAGTGGGGAATATCCACTTTGTAGTATTTCTAGCCATGATTGCTACCAGGGAACTCGACCATCTTTCTAATCACAACCTTTCTTCTGAAGTTACTTTTGGCACTTGCATGAGAAGGAAAGTATATCAAAGCAGATGTAGTTTGAATTAAAAATAAAATGTAAGTTCATACCGACCAGCCATGGACTATCATCACCAGAGGAAGAGAGGCATTGAAATGGCATTTGTTAAGAGTCTCCAATTGATTGAAAAAAATCTCACAGCCTTCTTCACTTGTATCTGTATAGAGTTGAAATTTGGTTTCTAAGTTTTGCTGATCTTTTGTTGTTCCAGTGTGATGACTCTGTGATCCCAGTGCCTCTGCAATGAAATTCATAACAACAGTCATAATTGGATGGAATCTAAAAACCTGAAAAAGATACTAGTGAAGGACAGTTTATAAGTCAAAGTAAACTAGTAAGATTGAAACTCTAGCTGTGTATAATTGCCGCCTACTCCAGGTGGGCCTAAGCTGTACGTTTTGGGTCAAAAATATGATCTCTTTCGGACTTTGAGATGGCCTAGATGTGCCTCTGAGTCCATCTATTTCAACAATAACAATTATACAGGAAGTATTGACCTTATTGTTACAGGCCCTTATAGAATGCATAAGTATTTTAAAAACACAACACAGATGTTGTGACTTTACAATGTTAGTGCATGCACAGGCAAGCACATTCATAGGCTATTAACTCTGCAGGGCATATTTTACTAATGTGCATTTGTTAGTAATTGCTGAGCAAGCATCATTACACTAAAATAGCCATTTTATTCAGGGTTATAACTCTGCTTAGAGACTTAGGTGACTGCTTAAAACTATTAGACCACATTGTAAATGACACTTTTTCTATAAAAAGACAAGATGAAATACTCTTGTTCTAGTTGTAATATTTTTGGTGGTTTCATTTTTAGATAAAATAGCTTGGTACATATAGGACAGCATTTTCAGAAATGTCTGTTAACTACCTGGGATGGTATCTGTACTTAAGAAAGTGGGGGCAGGGTGAACTGTGGTCTTATCAACAATTTGAGCTTGTAAGGAAAAACTTGAATATAGAGAAATTGCTGAAAAATGGAGTAAAATAAAGCAGAAGCTTACAAAAAACACATTATGGCATGCAAACCTGGTGTCTCTTTCTAATAAGACTTCAGACTGTTTATTTTGTTTCTCTGAAAATAACCCATGTAATAAATTATTAATTAAGCTAGAGAAAATGGAGATTAGTAGAAGAAAAGTTAGGATGTGATGAATTAGACAAATTTGAGGTTACAGTTCTTTGTGTTGGAAAGGAAACTTTTAGAGTGGAGAGAGTTTACTAATGGAGTTCCTTGAGGACTGTTTTTTGGCTAATCTTATTTTAATATTTTCATTAAAGAAGCAGTCAGGAAAGGTACGAGACTGACAAAATTTGGGAGGCATTTGCTAATACTGAGGAGACTAAAAACATTAAACACTAAGAGCTAGATGACCTTGAAAATACAGCAAGAGAAACAGGTAGAAAGCTCATACTGTGAAGTGCAAGGTCATAGAGCTGATAGGAATTTCTCTGTAAATGGGGGTCATAAATTGGAAGTGACACAAAAGTAAAAAGGCCTGAGTGTAGTAATCAATAACAAAACTGACTATAAGTCACTGCTGTGATTTGGCTGTGAGAAAGGAAAATATAATTCCAAGATGCATCAAGGAAGATGTTTTTGGTAGGAAGAGAGCATGTTAGTGCCAATAAGTTAAGGCACTTATTAACCACATACGGAACAGTGTGCATAGCTCCTGTTACCAAGTTCAGGTGATACCAATTAAAGCTGCAACAGCTGCTCAGCAGCATCAATAAAATGGTCAGCGAGGAGTCTTTTGTTTTAATTAGACCTAACAAATCATTAAATATTCTCAGAGGTGAAACTGAAGTATTTTATGCACTGAGAAAGAAGTTAAAATTATCTGTGTCAGAACAGAACTCACATTAGTTAAATTTTAGTTCTTATGTTTTTCTTGCATAAAAGTTCTTTAATATAACATTAATATTAGAAATATTTTATTGTATTTTATCTTCTGAGTCAGCACATGTAATTTTTTTTGGACATCACAACTCTTACGTCTTTAGATGTTTGCAGAAACCATCTAAAATCATAGCATATTCCTTTCTGTATTATATCTGCAGATGAATCCTGAGGTTCTATGACATTGTTGTCTTGATAAGATTTTGCTAATTTACAAGGTACATCTGATACATTTACAGAGGAGCCTTTATCCTGCAAGTGGATTTAGTGATGGGAAATTCCCATATTTATATATTTGCAGTAGTGGCATCTTATAATGCATGGTACAAAGAACCCCAATGTGAAAGCATGCTGGGTTTAGATCAGACTGTATTTTTGCCACGTCGGTCTTTGTAACAAACTTTATTCAAGGTTTTATTTTAGTATAATGATATTTTAGTATAAGACATGATACAAACAGCATATTTAATTTGATTAAGTGAATGGCAGCTCTGGCAAGAAAACTCCCAAACTGAACTGCACTGGATGTGCACTGTTCTCTATTTGTTGCTGATTATTTCACATGCCAAATAACTCCAGCCAATGTTATGTTTCATATCTAGGAAGAAAGTTGTTCAGCCTTTTACAAGACCTGAAATTTAAAAAGCTTCAAGTTAGCGAAGGTTTGGTTGTCAAAATTCTTAGCTTCAATGTCTCACATTTTTCTTTAATGGCATTTTTAACTGTGATATTTAGCTAGGACTAAGTCTGATCATTTCTCTGTTACAATGTCTACTTAAGAGCACTCCTGTTGGATTTTTTTTTTTGCTGGGAGAGGACTCAGTTTCTGAAGAAAGTAATATTAGGAGAAAGTGAATCTACATAAAGAACTGAAAACTGGAAAGAGTTTTAGCAATGTTGATATTCTTAACCTCTGGTTTATTCACGCTTTGGTGAGTAGTCTCCATGCAAAGATAAGCCTTGTGTTCTATTTTTAGCACAAAAAGAAAAACAACAAAAAAAGTAACTTGTGCCTGTTCCATTGTACACATCCTTTCTTTGTTTTATGCCTTGTTTTCATTTTCTTTTTGATCTCTTAGTGTTTGTGCAATGCAAAGGCGCTTTGTCACTCTCCATATTGTGTGTACATACTACAGAAAACAAGTCTAATGAATAGCTGTTTTCTTTATACATCAACTGTGAAAGTGCTTGGGGTGCTTTAATGTGTGAGCTTTTGGCTTGCCAGTAAGTCTGAGAGAGGGAATTAAAAATACAGTTTGAACTTCTTCGTGGCTGTCAAAAGTTAGAAGTTCCAATAAAATCTGCTGTGTTATTAGACAAAGAACAGCTTCAATCTGTTAATCCATGTAATGACTTGGAGAAGGAAATAGAGTCTGAAAAGCTTGGCTTCTGGAACAGACTCTTTCTAAAAATGTCATACCAGTGACTCAGTGACAGAATTGAAGGGAACTGCAAAGTTTCATAGGTCAGTATACAAGAACAACAAAATAAAACTGCTAAAAATTTTCCTGTGCTAAGAGTGCCAGGATCTTTCCGAAACCCCAAAGAGTTTCTCTTCAGAAAATTAGCCCTTACCCAGGCGAGTGAGTTGCTGACTTAATTTCCTTTTTTTCTGAAGATCCTACTCTAACATGAATTTTTCATGAAGGGCAATGCAACATGACCACACTGATCCATGTGCTATTATCAATTACCTTCTGGCAGAGCAGCATGGTAATGATAAGCAAAAAATGTTGTTGTGACTTCTTGATACCTCGGAGGAAATTCAGCCCTTTACCTTTCCTTACTTTGTGTTAATGATGTTTCTGTGAGGTGTAGTAAAGGCTGTAACTGAACGCTGCATTTGTAAATAACTATAATAGAGCAAAGTTTCTTGTAAAACATTTTGTGGTTAATTTTGGCAGACAAACCAAAACACTTTTAGATTTGACCAGAGATAATCGTGTTTTCTTACTGAAAAGTAAAACCAAAAGAGCGATTCCCAGTTGAACAAAATGAAACTTTTTTTAAACCGTGATTTTTAAAAAAATAAAAAATGGAGAGACACCTACATACCTGGTAGTAGGTGTAGTAGCCATCTGAATGCAATGCACATTGGGATGTGCAAGATAAGAGTTCAGTTATTATTTCTTACTGTTAGCAGTTAATTATTATTCACAATATTAATGTTTATTGCTTTAGGTGATGCCTGTCCTGCTTCTAATAAGGCAAGCTCCAAACTAAGATGAAAGGAGAGTATGAAGAATGAGAAAGCCAGTAAATATGAAGAAATATTTTTTTCTGTAAAAAGAGGCCTTGCAAATAGTAATAATAATGGTAATTCCATATGGACCAAACTTAGACTATTTGGACTAAATCTTGTCTACTAAAATCTTGTTCTACTAAACCTGTAGAAGCAGGTTAATCCAGGAGACTGACTTGGATTGAATCACCCCAAAAGATGAGGAGGCATATAGTTTTCTTAACTGAAATTTTTGGAGTCTCTTCTGAAATTTACACATGTAATAGTAATGGTTTAAGACTTGTAAATGAAAACTTTACTGGAAACTAGACAAGGTCTGGACACTGGCCAGGGTTTGAAACTATGAAATCTCATATGCTTTTTTTGGGGAGAGATCCAGAATCTAAATATATTTCTTTCTATATCATGTCTGATTTGGCATAAAAATACAACTATGAAATACCTGCTTCACACCACAAAATATGTCTAAAGATGTGTCAGGAATGAGGATGAAGTATGGTAGGACTATATAAAGTTCAGAGCAAAATTTTAATATTTGCTAAGTCATACATTTTAAATTCATCTTACAGTACAGCGTAAAAAACTTTGATTAAAACTGGCATTCCCAATTAAGGAAAGTATTTTTCGTAGCCAGAAAAGCTGATGTTCAGCATCCTTCTTCCTGTCATAGAACTCTGCAGAAAGATTTTCTCAGTAAGGTCTCACTGAAGAGGCTTGAAGATGATGTTTCAACGGCACTCACGTAATCCATAGGCAATTGAAAAATTAAGCAAACCTGAATGGAAGATGAACTTTGGGCTGCTGGTATGTTAAGGATACTTAAAAATCATACACATAAGCTTGCATACACACTCCACTACCTAGAGACAACATATCTTTTCTGATTGCCTTCTGACCCTTACTGCAGCCTCCTTTCATGTTCTTGAGGGGATTTGTCTGAGCCGGAATAAATCTCCTGAATCTTTTGGATGGCTTTTACTGCTTTTCATACATGGAAATGTTTCCAAAAGAATGCGTATCTATTGTGATGTTATTTTAGTGTGACTAGTATCCAACGCGTGTAAGAAACAAGTGACACAACTATTGTGGTCACCAGAATTAGAAAATTCTGTTGTGAAATTGAGCAAAGGCAGTGATGTGTTAATGATTTTTGTTTGGGTCGTGGAAGGTGGAATATATCACAGAACCCCTCATTTCCAATAGCATGATTTTTTTTAATCACTTAAAACAAGAGCTAATGACATGGAAGCATTCAGGTCTCTCAATTTGACAAATGCTTCCCTGAGAGCTATTCCTGCTAGAAGCAGAGTTATTGATGTTCCTGTTGGATACAGAAAATCCTCTTCACTAACCCCTTTTACTTTCATTAGCAGTGCCTATCATAACCTCCAGACTGTGTGCTTTCTAGGGAAAGCCGTTTGCTGCAAGTGACACAAAATGGCACAAAGAAAGAGTAGACTATTAAAACATGCATGTAAACGACTCCTAAATCTGAGAATCCTGCAAAATTTAAGCAATAATGCGTAAAATGTAAATACATGCTATGTTTCAGTCACTCTACGTTTACCTAAGCTTTTTATATCTCTTTGGGCAAAGTTTCTTGTACAATAGCTGACACAAAATCAGGACTGGACTTCTGCTATTTATAAATGTATCCAATCAAAAAGATGATGGGAATAGATTGGAAACACTAGGCTAGCATTTGTTTGCTTTTATATTACTGATTTACAGCAGTATCTTGAAGCAGGGTGTGGTCCATTCTCTATTTTGTTGAGATTAGTAGTTAAAGTACTTACATATAAGCTGATTTTTATTGTTTCTGTCAGTAAAAGGCTTTTGGATACCATTGACTAACTGTTGAAAGTTCCATCTCATGTCATTCCTAAGTGAGAACTCTAAAAAAACATGGAATGTTTTTTGTTGTGAAATCTAGGTCTTTTTGCTTGCTCCAGAATCCCAGGCAGTCAAAACTAAGCTCTGTTGATTTCTGGATATACTATCATTGTGCTTTGGTTTTTTTATATCCTTATGCAGTTCCTTTGTATTTTCACTCTCCTTAGCTTTCTCACCTTGCCAAATGAGAAGTAGGTATTGCTCACAAAAAAATGAATGAAAAAATAGTAAGCAAGCAAAATCTATAGCAATTGGATTAAAAATGATGAGGTCTGTTTAGAAACAGACTTTTTGGAGAAAGTGTTCCTTTTTATTCAAGTTTAAATGAATAATGAGTAGGTGATACTTTTCTCAGTATCAGATGCTCTGTCTGAAAAGTATCATAGTTTTCTGAGCTGTCATTTCTTGTTTCTCATGTCTTCTATGCATTGCTGCATGCCAAAGAAAACTCAACAAACTCACCATGAGTGTAGTTTGTACCCACAGAGCCCTAAAGGGAGAGGAGAGGCTGTTAACTAACCATTGTTAGCCCTCTGTTAATGTACTTTTAACCTTCTGTTGAAAAATCCATGAAGAGGAGAGCACATAAAACCATGCCATTCATACTGACTGTCTTCCTTGTGTGTTTCACAGAATCACAGGAGTTGGAAGGGACCTCTGGAGATCATCTAGTCCAAATCATCTAGATAGTGCTACTAGCAGGTGGCATTAGTGACTCCTGGAACTGGAAGAAAGATGTGTTTGGAAAGAGGCTAATAGAAGAATTCATTGGAGATGGTACCCTGTTTTTGTTAGTGAGACAATGATATTGTCAGTGGAAGGTGTACATATGAGTGCCTGTTCAAAAATTAGCTCCTTAGTTATTGGGGATGATTCTGTCTGTCTGTGGTTCTTTACCATTAAAGTGCAGAGGATACTTTTTTTTCTTTGAAAATCAGACCCATCCAAAGTCTACCAAAAGTCAAATTTCTAATTCTTTACTAAAACATGATTAACATTGGGAAATCTCTTTTTTTCTGCTGTTTAAATACAGCTGATCTTTCCTGAACACATTATTATCAGACACTGCTATCATGCTTTGAAGCACTGTGGAAGACACAGTGGTCTGAGATAATCCATAAAAATTTGTCCCACAGTTTAACAAAGGGAAGGTTGTTCTGTTCCACTCTCCCTGGACCTCCCAGGTCCGTGTTCTTTATTTAACTGGGCTATTTGCAGAAGAGGTGAGGAACCTGGAAATTTGTTTGCAGATGTGATTAGCATCTACAATGTTAGAACTGTCAGCAGAGATCCATATCGCTATCATTTTCTGGTTACTTCTATTCTGAATTAATTTCTGGGTGCAGGGAATTGGAGAAAGCAGAGAATGTAATGTCTTGTTCAGTAATAGCAGAACCATGATTTTTAAAAAGTTATTAAAATGTTAGTAAGGAGTTTAGACCCAGGTGATATTTCTCTCTCTATTTTTCAAAATTAGAATGCTTTCCAAAGGAAAAGTAATTTAAAAAAATACCCAACATTGAATTCATGGCATATACAAGAACTGTAAAATATATTCAGAGTATTCAGTACAGATCATTGTTTAGTACAGTTTGTTTGCTTGGTGGTCTAAGACACAAAGGAGTGCAACCTACTCTCGGAATTTGCTTATATAAAAATAATGGAGGAGACCCTTGTCGGTTCATTTTAAATTCTCTACTTATGTACATCCTGCTGCTGTTTATTTGGAATTGCCTGTCTTGAAAGCATTAGGGCAGGTGGCAGAGACAGATACAAACAGTTTCAGTTCCTCAGAGTGTCTTAAATGGGAGTGTTTGGGGATCTAGAGAATAAAATGAGACCATCAAAACAAAAGTCCTACTAAAAAACCTTGGAAAACATGATGAAACAGATTAAATATGATCATGTTTTGGTTTCTGCTTGCTGTTGTGTGTCTCAACTATTCAGAGACATATCTCTTAAGTCACCTATGAATCAAATAATACATTTATATTTAATAGTTTCAAAAGAGGGAGAAATAAATGCAGTGTAACCTGTCCTGTAAGAGACAAAAACTAGTAGTTTATCCTTTTGCTTTCCTCTAAATTATCCATTTATTATTTACATGTATTAAAGTATGTATTTTTATTCCTCTTCTTGCTAAATTTGTTTTTCTGTCATTGGTTTTGAACACTGGGTTACCTCAAAATTCTCCAGACAATCACCTCTTTTTGATTCTTCTGCCTCACTCTCTTAATCTTCCCTGTAAAAACCCTTTACTATGTGAAACTTCAGAACTTATTTTTCACATCTCCTTTATTTAGAATCAAGTATTGAAGTGATGGTTGGAACAGAAGGCAAAGAAATAACACCCACCCTCCAAACTGTTAACTGTTCCTTTTGTCTTTTTGTATCAGGTGAAAACTTCATGGAGGAATGCTGATTCTCAAAAGCTTGATATCTCTTTTATTGCCTGATTAAGTTCCTTTTTTCTATCCTTCATTGTGACATAATTCAAAACTATTAGTTAGTTCTCCATGAAAAATGTGAGTTTAAGTACAATAATCAATAAGCTTGTGAGACTGTTGTTGCAAAGAAGAGGGAAACCAGTGCACAAAGAAACCAGCAGTGCCTCTTGTTTAGAACCCAGCTGCTGGGCTGGGTTCTGGACTGATGCCCTGTGCAGATTAATACATCCAAATCTCTCTCTCCTCTCTTGAAAAGGGTGCAGAAGGAGGCACCAACCACACAACTATCGAACAGCTTGCATTATTTATGGGGTAACAAATATGTTGTCATCCTAGTTTCCTCATCTAAAGTAAAATACTTCTAAATACAAATGTTTAAGTGCTATTTGTGCAACGCACAATTGCTAAAGTGAAATTAGTGCCTCAGCAGTTTGATCTGATATAATCTGAATTTTATGAACAAAAATACTGGAAAATCATTACAGGATGTCTTTCAGGAATGCTTTGGACTAGTACATAATCTAGATCTCAAATTGTTACCATAAATTAATGTTAACAAATAATCATCTCTCCTCCATCTGTTACCTAACCAAAACTTTCATACTTTCAAGTAAGATTTAAAAGCAGGTAAATGTTGGAAAAAATACTTTTGCCCTTCCTGAAAATGCTTGCTTTCAAATGTATGCGTGACTAAATTTTTTTGGCCAGGGTTTCTAGTTTTTGCCAAGGTATTCAGATGCCTGATTTGGAGCTTGCATTTCATTTTTCTTGATACTAAAAGCAAAAAGAAGAAATAATCACAAACTGTCTGGATGAAATATATTTGTTAGTACATTATTATCAGGTAGAGAAAGGGGCAAATTAATAATGACAAACATGAAACTAAGTAGATTAGGACTTTTCAGCCAGGAGAGAAGTCAACTAAGACTGATATGGATAGAGGTCTATAAAATCATGAATGGCATAGAGAAAATAGAGCGGGATCACTCGTATATCTCTCCCAGTACAAGATGTAAGGATTATTTTGCTAACAAAATATTTTGATAGCAAAAGATGATAAAATGGTTCTCCTTGAGACATGTAATTAATCTGTGGAATTCCTTGCTGGGTGTGGTGTGGGTATTAAGCATTTATATAAGGTTAGCTGGAAACTGGAAGTGTCTATGTAAGAGAAATCCAGTGAGGACTACTAAACACATAGACACCACCACTTACTCAGGGAATCCATGAACTGAAAATGGTTGATGAGTGGGAGAGCACGTGAGGGAAGTGCTATATGTATATGTAAACTTCCCCTGCTGAGTATGCGTCTGCTTTTGGCCACTACTGCAGGTGGCTGAAATAGAGGGGACTTGGGTTTCATCCACTGCAGCCACCTTATGTTTGATGTAGAGCTACTCAGGATTATTTTTGACTTAGATTTTGGCTGGTTTTTGAAACAGAGACAACCTGTGAAAAATAAGTGGTTTTAGAAGTATTTCAGTTGAAAACTTTTTTCATTCCCTCTTTACATCCAAGTTATCGGTGTTAATAATTGTTGTTCAAAATTATTAATTGTTCAGAAATATTTGTTAATGTTTAGTAATTTAAAAAAATAATGTTGAAATCATAATAGATCAACAGCATATTTAGGCTAATTTATGTTGAACTGTTTGGAGCTCTGATTTGCGATTTTGTTGCTGTTGAAATTTTGGCTCTTTATCTAGTTTGGGCTGGAAAATGTTCTTGGGATATGAAAAAATTTTCCTGTTCAGCTCTAGTAAAAAGTCAAGTCAGCTGTTACCCTGAATATGTGGACAAGAGCCAAACAGGAAATATAGATCAAAGGATTCAAAACTGTACGTGTACTTGCTTACAACATCATGATTCAGAGCATTGTCTTCAGTTTTACTTCTAAGGGACCAGGAGAAAACCTCTATTACTTGAGTGCATATCCCTTGAAACCATTTCACATATAATGACACTATCATGACAGGTGTAAATTTTGACTTAAAAAAACCCCACAGTCTTGCAAAAGAGAAGGCATTTTTGGAGTTGTATTTTAGGATAGCTGTGCTGGATGTGGCAGTTGATTTTCTTCCTATGGCCTGCCTTACTTTTGCTATGTGATCCAGCAGTGAAATCACTTGTCTGGTGCCAGCTTGGTATGTCAGAAATTCAGCATAACTTCTGGATCACAGCATTCCATACGACGAGGAGAAATGAAATATATTCAGCAAGAACTTATGTTTGGAGCTCAGGGAAAAAAAAAGGGGGAGGAACTTACCAGAATGAGAAGATAGAAACATTAGAACCTTTAGAATGTTAGCACAGGAAGGCATTACTGAGTGAAATTCACTCGCTGGGCCATGGGACAACCCTCCAGGCCAGACTGCTGCATAATAGCTATATTCCCTGGAAGGCAGAGCTGAGCTGGTAGATGGTGGGTGTTGGTGCAGGCACAGTATTCATATGCACAGCCAGCCTTGTCTGCACAGAGGTTAGTGAATTGTATGTTTACTTACGAATTCTTGGTACTAGTTATTCTCACAAACTCCCCTTGTGAATATTTATGCTTGGCACCATTCTGATACTCAGAAAAAGAGAAATGCCTGTCTCAGAGTTTGCATAAAAGCAGTCGGAAATGAAGAGGTCAGTGGTGCATGGAAGATGATTGAGTGTTACAGTGGAAAGGAGAAAAAAAAAAAAAAAGGTAATTTGGATGAGTTTTAGCCTTAGGACTGTAGTAACAATTGCAAAGAGATGAGAGAGGTCTCCAGCACCAGGCAGCACCAGGTTAAGGGGGGGAATCTGCCTAGCTTTAGTATAATGAAATCCCAGTCTACCAAAGTGGCCTTTGTCCAATTCATGGAATAGGACTAAGCATCCAAAGGTCTCAGTCTAAGAGTGGTTACTTGGTATCTGATCCCTTAAAATTTTTATACTTCCATGAAATCTGTATTTTAGAGGAAATACTGGGAAAAATTTTAAGGATATGTTATTGGGAGGTACATTTTGCTTTAATCTACCTCTCTTCCCTTTCTTCTTGTTTCCTTTTCTCTTGCCTCTCAGATACAGTCCTGTTTTGCCATTGTGTCCTTTGATTTTTTTTTTTTTTTTAATAGAGTTGTTTTGTGTTTACTGGCTTTGTCTGAAAGCCTTAGTTAAGCCAAAATAGCTGAGAGGAAATCCTGTTTTTGCAGCGCAGAGGAACTGTTTGCTTTGACAATCACTAGGTGTGTTCATCTAAGCAAGTGTTTGATGGTTTCACTGATATGGTATCAAAAGGCTTCAATCATTTTAAGTGTACCCTGAATTTCCCCAGATTCATCTTTTGCAGTGGATGCCTGTAGTTATTTCTTCTAAAACCTCTGCAGTGCACACCGTTTACAAAAGTTATCTCCATGCAATTACGTCTAGAAATGAGACTTCTTATGAAACACTGAATTAATTTTTTTTCTAAAATTACTCTTTAAGGGGAAGGAAAACTTCCTGTGGACATATTTTAAAGTAGATTCTGCATACTGAACAAGTGTTAAAGTTTTTATCATTGCTGTCATACACTTTTTGTTATGATTTTCCTTGTATAGGTGAACTGAGTCCACATTATAACAATTTCTATTGCTTGAGCCATAGTTCACAAAAATTTCTGGAGTAGTTTTGTGTAGTACTCTAGTACAACTCTCTCTAGTAAAAGTGGTTGCACGATAGTGTCCTACAAAGATTTATTAGCATAAGGTTGGGGTGAACCATTATCAAAATTGGCAAAATTGTTGCTGAGCTCTGCAGGCCTTTCCAGGAATCCTGTGAAAACTGTTATGCAAGGTATTGTTTTGTGGAATACTTAATACTATATGCATTGTACAATGCAAAAAGTTATTAAAAAGATTAACAATGTATTAAACTTTCATTAGGAGTTTTATCCATTTTACCTGTAAGGCCAGACACCCTTGCACACTGTGATTCCAATCACAGAGACAAGATGTATAAAATGATCAAAAATGTATTTTAAAAGTCATGTCCATTAAGTTAGATGGCTAGACAGCTGATTTGTGTCTCATTCAAAGCCTTAAATCTCAATTTCAAGTGAGATAAAGCTGCCCCTTGGCAGCACTGCAAGGGCACGCAGTGCTGGAATTTCAACCTGCTACTACAGTGACAGTGAGAATTCTGTTTCTGGGCTTCTGGCAGTATTTGGGTTTTGGGTGCAAAATTCCAAATTTGAGATGGCGAGAGAAAGAAATACTTGTTTGTTTCCTGGTGACTTAAAAAATTTTGAGTTTTGAAGCTGTTCCAAGACCAAAAATCTGGAAACCAGTAGTAGTAAATATTTATTAGAGGGCAGTAAAGTAGTACCTAATGATATACTTGAGTATTATTTGGTTTATAATTATCCATTATAGCTATGTAATTTGTATAATTACCTTATGTAGTGTTGTGTAAAGTGCATACACACAGAGAAACATACATCATATATATTTATAAAAATCTATATGCAATTGTTAAATGCAATGTATAAATACTGCAAAGCTTATTTGTACCTGATAAAGTATATGACATCCCCTCATTTAATGTGAATGAAATATTACTTTGGACATTTGTATTAGAAGGTTCCACTGTTTGATATTCAGAGACCATATATGTAAAATGTCCATGAATGTTTCTGAATCTTTGCTGTGCATCTATGTATTTCTGAACTCTTTTTACAAGCCCAGAATATGGTTCTTGGTGCAGGTGAAGGACTTGCTAACAGAACAGCTGTGGTAGTATGGATAATCTTGAAAATCCTTGTACCTACAGGGTGTTTGAGCTACTTTGTTTCTGAATCTTTCTCACAGTATAAACAATCATGACTGCTGTGAAATTATGTCTATGCAGCATATGTAGCAAAGGAATCTGTAATTATTTGGAGTAATGTAATCTTCCTATGAGTCAGGATCTCTCCTTTAAGAAGCTCCTTTTTGCTCTTTCCTGAGTATCTATAGCTTTCTTTTTGGTACGACCTAGTGTCTGTATCTGTATAACGTGTTTTACTGTTGAAGAGACATTGCCTACTTGAGAAGTGTGTTTGTTAATGTAAACATTGAAGACACAAGTGAATGCATGCCCCATTTAAAGCCTAATAATTGACACCCTTCAACCTAGTGTTGAAACACAGGGAGGAAAAAAGATGTCTTTTAACACTGTGGTATCTTAAGCATCCAGTAAAAAAAAAAGAAGTGGTGAGAGCTGTGCTTTGACTAGCCCTTGCTAGCTTGTGCCCCTTAGAACCATAATGGTTTGGATGTCTGGAGAAAAGGGACATGCTGGTTTCACAGGGGCAGAGGGAGGAGGAAGGCATAGGAGATGCTAGGACTGGGTCTGCTGAAATCTTCCTGAGTTCATCTCAGTGACACTAACTTGAATAAAGCTGGAAAATGTGGTTGGTCCATAGACATAACTTGTTGATCATCTTTCTTTAGTCATTTTGTATGCATTAGTGTATGAAAAGACAATATAAAAATTCAGATGCCCATCGAATGGCAAGCACAAAAAGCAAGAGATAAACATGTGGGCTTTTCGTCATTTTGTTTGTTTGGGTCTCTCGTGTTGTTTTTTTAAAAAAGGATGTCTAGACAGATTAAAAGTTTGTTGACCAAGCAGTGACTAAAATGATGGAGCCTTTCCTGTGTGTATCCATCACAGAAAGGCAGAGACTGTTCCTTTGGACATGATTTCAGGAAATTATTTGTTTGTCAACTACCTTTCATTTTAATGGCTGTTGCAAGTACTCAGCGCCTTCTAGGATTGAGCTATTTGTTTTCTTTGGATTTCTGTGTTTCTTGCTAGCCTATTCTTTAACCCTTTCATCTAGCTCTTATGAAATCCATTCTGCTCCTTTCCTCCTTCCTTCTGAGCCAGAAGATTTTAAGTGCTATCTGCTCACTTGAAACTTTGGTTAAGATAAAGCAAGAACTGGTAAAATGACTTCCTGAAAATTCCGTAATCTGACTATGCTGCTTTTTTTTTGCCCAGTTTTACAGGTCATCCAAAAACTCCTCACTTGAAGGCAGCTGGGAGGAAGGAGAAAATCCAGGTTTAAACTAGGGGATAAAAGTATATGAGGAGTACAAAGCCTCATTCTTCAGGGCATAAGTCAACCACTAATTTCCTGGATAAATTTTTAGAAATTTTTTTTTCTGGATTATTCACTATTGATTTCTCTCTGACCAGATTTTTAGAGTGTCACTGGTTTGGTCTGTTATGTCTGTTCCTGTAGTCCTACATGTTTGGGCTTTGGCAACAGTATGTCAGATTGAAGGAAATTTTAACATTCACTTTCAGTTGGATTATCTTTTATTTATGTGTTTGTTGTTTTATCAGTTGCAGAATGACATGAGCCAAACTCTGAAGAATGAAGTTGCTTTCCATATTTTGAATACATAGAAATGGATGAACAAAATCACTATGTTCCAAAGTGAATTATAGTATGATTGTTATGTATTTGTTTTCTAGGACACCTGAAAGCACACACAATTTTTTCAGTTAATATGTCTTAATTACAGATTGCTAAAACCTATTGCAAAACCATTGGGAAAATGAATTAAATGTATGAGCTGCAAGTATTATTTTAAAGTTTGGAATTCCAGATCCAAAAAGTGTTTCCCAATAATTTGCACTAAGTAGGAGTTGTCAGCAGACAAAGGGTTCTGCAGGGGTAGAACAACCCAGGGATACTTATGTTGGCCATGATGGTTTTGGTCTGTGAACAGAGAGTTTCAGTTTCCCAGTCAGTCAAAGCCTTTTAGTGAACAACATCTTCCTGATGATAAAAAACTATACTTTGAGAAAAAAGACTTTTTTCCTCATGACATTGTTTTCCTGCTTGGGATGGGGTTTTATTTTATAACTGTTTTCCATGTTGGAAGTGCAAACTGTCTTAATTCATCAGCTGCTATTGCTCATTTTCTCTAGGCTCCTTCCAGCTTCACAAATGTATGAATACAAGAAGAGAATTCATTCTCTGGAGTTTCTTTGATCTCTACTTGTGATATCTCTGGGAAAAATTTATCATAAATTAACTGAACCATGAATGAGCTGTTGAAATTCTTCACATGTTACTAGATTTGCTGGTGGATGGTTAATGAAACAGCCTTGTGTTCTGTGACCAGGAGCTGTTCAACAGACTCCAACAGGGCAGCACAGTGAAAATATGCTGAAGACAAGTTTGCTTTGCAAAGCAAACTGGATCTGCTTTAGTGGAGAAAATTCAACAAACATAGATAATATTAAATTTTACTATAAGTTTGTGGGGTTTATAAATTGGAAGTATGAAATCTTTCCAAAAGGACTGTCCATTTTGCTAAATGAGGTCTAATCTTCCAGGAGCAGAAATGTAGGGATTTTGGTTGTGATATTTGCTGGGATTAGAACATAAAAATCCTCCATAAACTTAAAGGTGAGGATGGGATCATTAAACAATGGATATATTAAACCTGACAGCCTGGAAAGCACAAAGAATCAAAAGTTCAGTTGCCAGATGGTGAAAGAGAAGTTGTTCAGAGCTGATCACGCAACAGCAAGGGTAACAAAAGCCCTGCAGATTTCCTTTTGAAATGAGCGGGAGCTGGGAGTACTTAGTACCTTTCATGGGTGCTGACCAGTTTGTGGACTTCCACCTCAAGAGTTTTCTCTGCTGTCATAGGAACATTAGTCCACTTAGCAGCTTTGCTTGTTGATCAGTGACACAGCTTCTGACTGCTATACTGTTGTCAGATTTTATATTTCCTAGTTTCTTTCATGTCCAGGAAGCGTGTGAACTGCACAATATATGTATATATAATATTACTGAATTACAACTGCTAGGCGAAAAGGAGATGACAATCAGCTGGCTACTTAGTGGACCTCAGTGCATGAATACTTTCCTGCAAGATTCATGTGAGAAGTTCGTAACAGGCTTGTCTCTTCTGTGATAAAGGTTGAATTTGATCATGTTGAATTTGGCACCTTAATAAGTGGGCTGATAAGCAAAGTTTCCAAGTAGTCTGGTAGCTTAGAAGAAAAAGGACAGGAAGACAAGTGATAATAGCCTCCAAATATCAGTAAATCAACATCTGAGTACAGTTAGCGCATAGAGCCTTGAGAAAGGACATCTCCCAAGGTGCCATCACTAAAAGCACTGTATGCTGACCATTTCTCAACCTGGATACTTTGCACATAAGTAACTAATAATACTTCTTGTGAAGTAAGCAGTGGTGTATGCTTTGTGGGTAAGATATTAGTTGACCAGTGAAGTTATTAACTTCATTTCCCTATCTATCACAGACATGCACAGTAGCCTGTCCTAAGTCAAGGTTCACCTCTCTGTTTCCTCTGCGTTGCCTTCTGCCACTTCGGTGTTACAAACTAGTCACCTTTGGGAACAGCTCAGATAACATGAAGGTAAAAGTAGTTCTAATATATATTACAAAAACTTTGATAGTTGTGATAGCTACTTCCTCAGTTTAATTGATACAGTGGTAAGGAATAAATCTGCTGGCAAAAGACATAGGCTTATATAGAAGATTTTTGGATTTGAAAAAACACATTGTTTTTGAGACTTTATTACATGAGAAAGAAAGCTTGTTGTTGAATGTCCAAATTCTGTAGTCTTCAGTGCTTCTGAGTGATTCCATCAATTTGCTTTTCTTACGCAGAAATAGTCACCTACCCACCAACGGGTAGAACATGTTAGCTATCTGGTAAAAAGCCAGAAGCAGTATCACTGATGAAACCACTGATAGCCTTGTACAAATG
Source organism: Burhinus oedicnemus (assembly GCA_008921705.1). Classification (NCBI taxonomy): domain Eukaryota; kingdom Metazoa; phylum Chordata; class Aves; order Charadriiformes; family Burhinidae; genus Burhinus; species Burhinus oedicnemus. Next base: position 2,236,640 of record VFFE01007253.1, on the reverse strand, counting down.
TTTCACAGTGGTTTAGGAAGGAAGGAATACAGAAAGGAAAGAAATCATTTTAATTTAAAAGAATGCAATCAATGTAAAACAGAAACTGACATGTTTATGCTGTGTTGTTCTTTCTAAGTGTAAATGATTAGATTGAGCCTATCTACATTCTGCTTGTGTTTTAAGAAATTTGCTTAACAAGTCCTTTTGGAGTCTTATATAAATAATACATGTAATGTACACATTAGTACAGTGAAGTAATTTCCCTGAATGTAATAACTGTGAGAATTATTATTTGCATTCTAGTCATACTCAGAGGCCTTTTCAGGATAGGAGCCCCATTGTGGCAAATGCTACCAACCATCCAAGATCAGGGGAACAGGTTTTTGTTCCCTGAGAACCATATTGGTTTAGCAGAAGTTCTCATGAGCTTGGCTCACGTCCTTTTCACATCCTTAAGCCTCAGTTCTGGGGTCTTTAGATATGTGTCTCTGTAAATCAATTTTATATGGCCTTAAAATAATCTTATGTGTTTAGCTGGCACATTGGAGCTAATTTTTAAAAAGATGCAAGACTAGATGTAGCAAAAAACAATGGGACAAGGCCTAAATCACTGAGAGTGGAGACGTTTAGAATTAGAAATTATTGCTCCTAGAGGTACTAGGTGGTGTTGGCACTGGCACTTTCCAGCTGGTGAGGATCCCTTCCTGTGGTCTGCTGGGCAAGGATGGTATGCTGCTTGTTGTAGTGTGTTGTGATGCCAAGCCTGGAGCCAGGATGTGCACTGTCATACTTTGCTCTGTAGGGAAATAAGACTCATGAAGATTTTACTGAGATATACACAGTATTGGTGAGGGTGGAACCCCCTGCTCCCAAGGCAGGGCCCAGGCCTGGTCCTAGGAATTGTACATCCATGGAGGTGGTAATGAAGAACTCAGAGGTCCCGCTCCCTCGTTCTTGAGCAGTGCAGCCATGACTCTTGCACTCATCTGATTCAGTTCACTCAGCCAGCATGTGAAAATTCACTTTTCTTTCTGCTGGGTTAGTTTGCTGTTGGCTTAGCAAACTAAAAAGACTCTTGCAGAAATCGGGTAAGTCAGCATAAGGAGCAAGAAAGAAATGAGATCACAAAAACTCCAAATGTGAAAATCAAAATGGAGGCAGGACACATCTAAAGACTTAAGCAAAAAATTTGTCACCCAAAAGCAGTGATTGTAGAAAAATTTACATTTTAATTTACTCAAGATTATTCTGTGAAAAATATCAACATAGCCTGCTCAAATCTTCCCTTATTTTTCTATTAGCATAAGAAAAAATATCTTTGAAAGCACCTGGAAAGCTGATTTTATAATCTCTGTGTTCATTTGACTAGCACAAAGTATGTAGGCTCAGAAGTTAAAACTTCTCCAAATAGTTGCAGACCAATTGTATTTGGGCAACAATGTGAAACTTTATAGAAGTGGCTGGGAAAACCTAATGAGACTCTTGGAGGACAATTGGAAGCACATTCCTCTTTAGTGCTTGAGAGGGGATACAGCAGAGCCAAAAAGCCTCATGAATGCAATGTGAGAGAAAGCAACAGCTTGTTATCAATCCAGAAACTGCCATCTCTTACATTCACAAGCCCAGAGATCAGTGGCACAGATGAACAGCCAGATAGACATTTTTGCTGCTTGGTGAACAGCTGCCCTTGTTGAACATGGCAAGCCTACAAAAAGCACTAGAACAATATCAGAATGACAAATTTTTCCAGCCCTTCTGTGCAAAGTACAGATGTGACAAATAAAGGTATCAGAAGATGTGTAACCAGAATTATCATGCAATCATTTATGAGAACAGCTGTGTGCGTAAAATCCTAATGGTCATCCTTTCAACACTCTTGCCCAAGTAGCTGCATTAGGGCATGCAGTAGAAAGGGGGAGGCTGAACCATGGGCTTGAGCCTGTCATGCTCTGGGCAGGGGCACTTCACAGGGTACGGCAACAGCTGGGTGCCACTGCAGATCAGAAACTTGTAAATATGGTTCTCTGTGAATGTAAGGAGACAACAATATCTGGAGAGAAGGAAACCCGAGTGCACAAACATGGAGGTTACCTTTCTGTGCAGAACTGAATTTCTTCCTAGGAATTCAATTCTGAGTTGTCCTCTTTACTACTCTAGGTTGTCAAAAGCTGCTTTCCCATATTGTGCATAGGTGGTGCATTTAACACTAACTCATGTACAAAACATTACTTAAAAGTCCTTCCAGAAGGTTTCTTTCTTTTTACTATATATAAATTCACATTGCAGTTTAAAAATATCTTTTTTCATTTTTTAAGAAAACTTTTGTAACAATAGAAACAAAGCTATTTGGATGCAGAGTTTCCTTTGTATATAAGAACCTGAACATGCGTCAGAGTGTATAACTCTCTGCTGCAGAAAACCAGTACTTCAACACTCATTACAACGGAGCATATTACAGCAGTGGACAGGCATCCTTGTCTGCATCCATCTGTACCAGCAAAGAGGTTATCACCTCCCACCAGCCAGGGATTACCACCCTTACTGTTCTGTTGCCAATGCTTCAGTGTTGGACCATTGCCTATTTGCTGCAAGGAAAATCAGCTAGGCTACCTCAGATCACCTATTTTAACTGTTTAAACTAGCCTAATTTATATTGCTTGAAACAAATTAGGGCATGCTTACGTGAACTGATCTACTGCATGAGTTGGATAAAAGTGGTAGCTTTCAGGAAATGATGAAAGCTGGAGGAGTGCTACAGGCAGTTACCCTTGACTAGAAAAAGGGTGTTTGTTCACAGCCTGAGACACATGCATGCAGTGATTCAATAACTTCCTGAAGACTACCTTACTGGATTTTTCTTGATTCCTTAGAATTTCAAAATGGAGGTCAGGTATATTGGCTTGTGTGTAATGCTCACTCAGTCCTACTGTGGACATTATGATCTTTTCACTGTAGTACAAAGATACAGTAATTAACTATGAATAGACAGAACCTATGATTTTATTGTCATCTTCTCAGCAAGCAGTAACATCAATTTATCAAATTTCTCTAGCCAGAAATAATATGAAATTGTTCCCTTTTATTAAACTACAGAAAGCTCTATAATGATCCCAATGCCCTCTTTTGTCTCTGTAAACCATCATTTGGTTCATCTCTGGTGACCAACCTGGTAGCATGGTCAAAAGATTATACAGATAAACAGAATTATTTGCCTCTGTCATGCCTGGAACACCAGATAGGTGAATTTATCTACTTTTTAGCACTACATTTGAGTTCAGCCTAGAATCCTCAGAGCTAAAGTTTTACATGAAAAAAAGGAAGTTATATCATAGTTTCTGTGGCTAAGTCACAGAAGGTGATGATATAATATACGCTGCCAGAACATTTTGTTTTCAGTGTTTCCTCCCTCCAGTTCAGTGCATAATTTTCTTTTCCCTCTGGTCCATCTCTTCAGACCTATAATAATATCCTGCAAACTTTCATATCAGTTTCCTCATTTTTAGGAAACACATTAAATTTAATACTTGCTTTAGGAAATTTTGTAGCCTCCTATTCTATTGTGTTGTTTTATATGGAGTGAGCAAATGCACATGCCCAAATACACAAATCAAATCTTCCCTGTCATATACCAAAGCAACCAAACAGCACAATGACATGTTTTATCAAAAAGGATGCTGTGCATAATGCTGCACATAGGAAATTCATCCTGTCATTGAAGCAAGTTCTTGAGCTGGGGACTCTCCAGTCTCCCTGAATGTCTCCAGGTATTGACACTCAAAAAAAAACCCCCAAAACCAAACCAACCAAACAAAAAAACCCACCTCTGTCAGCTTGCTCAATTATAATTATGCATGATAAGAGAAGTGATCTCAGAGTGGCCACTGCTTTTTAGGCTGGAACAATGTGAATGTTTCAATGCCAGCTGCCAGCACCGCTTTTGTCCACTGCAGAGTCAGCTTCAGCCAAGTTTGTTCTAATTCATGTCTGCATCTTGGCTGAAGAATGGCATTTTTGGTCTGGTAAAAAATAGAAAATAAGCTGAACATCACCAGCATACTAATGGAACCCAGATTTCCTCACAGCTGGTGATAGACAGGAGAATGCCGTTGAATGAACCCCACAGCACTGTCACAGGGGGGCACCTACCGAGACCTATTCACCCTCCAGTTCTCAGGTTCTCCTTGGAGAGCTCCATTGAAAAAGACAAGAAAAAAACTATAGGAAAAACCCAGTCTATTCCAATAGTGCGACAGTTATCTTGGGTTTATCAGCAGCTCATAAGTTTAATGAAATCAGCATGGACACATAATTTTTAGCTAAGGAAATCTGCAAAGACTGTATTCTGCCCTTTACTGACAGGGAATAATGATAGCAGAAACATACTCTAACAGTCATTCACTGTACCTAGTGATGATCATATTGCCATGCAGAGAGGGATAGATATAAAGTGCATTCATACTGATATCTGGGACTGTGGGACTTAATGGTGTAGTAACAGAGAAGCAAAGGTCTAAGCATCCATGTTCCCTAGCTCAGCACGTCACACTCTTCTCTGTGCTCCTGGATTTTTTTGTCCTCTCTACAGTACGCATCATGTGTCTCAGTTGTAATAACCATTTTCTTTATATTCTCTAATGAGAGAAGAAATGAACATGGGATGGTTTTTAGCCAGGGAGTTATGGGTACTGTTTTATTTGCTTTAAAAGCTAATGTAACAGGTTTGTTTTAAGATTATGTAGAATTAATAGAAAAACTGTTGTTCAAGACTGGCAAAAAACTATTAAAAAAAAAAAAGGAAAAAATGTTGCTAGCAATAATTTTTGTACTGCATAACTAGACACTTGAAAAACTTTTTTTCTGTACAGAGTCTAGGGAAAAAAAGGATATATTTTAACCTAATTAATCACAGAAATAGTTCTTACTAGACTGAAACTATTGTGCAATAGATTTGGAGGATTCTAGGGGGAAATATTGGTTAGTGAGTCATTTTGTATTAAATGAGCAGGTTAGTTTGGCCATGGTGCACAGCATACGTGAGATCTAGCTTTCGAAGGTTACTGCTGTGTTCTCTTTTTTTCTAAGTACTAACTTGCCTGTTCAGTTTTAACTAAGCACATTCTTACAAAAGTTCTCAGTGGTGGTGTTTACAAGGAAGAATTCTTTAGTGGCATGTCATACCTCTGGTTATGGA